>CAUYLG010023205.1:0-24703 GCA_963573385.1 Cacajao melanocephalus
CGCCTTGCGGCCGGGACGGCGCGCGCCCCCGCCCGGCCGGCCGCCCGCACTGCCCGCCCGCCCCACACCCCCCCCCCCCCCGCCTCCCCGCGCCCCACCCGCCCGCCCCTCCCCGCCCCCCCCCGCCCCTCCCCTCCCCACCCCTCCCCTCCCCACCCCACCCCGGCAGGCCCCCATGTCCACAGGGCACATCAGGGCCCCCAAACGCCCCAGCCCCATAGGGAGGAGGAGGGGAAGGTTTGACTTTGGAAGTCTCTGTGACCAGGTGGGGACAGCAGGCGTGAAGTTGGTGGCTGAGTGGTCAGGACAGGCCTCACCCCCAGACACATGACCCTTGGATGAGCCAGCTCTCGGCTGCTGCATGGGAGGGAGGGCAGCTGAACGCTCAGCAGGCCTGTGGCGGGTGGTCTCGGGCTCAGCAGAGCTCCAGCTGGGCTTGGTGGTGGTGATGGCGAAAGTGGCGTCGCAAATACAGCAGTTGGGTCTCGGTTTTCCGTGCCCACTGAGGAACGCGCACGTGCTGCTGCCCTGGGGAAAGGTGCGGGGAGGGAACTCTTAGTATTGGGGTGCACCGTGGGCAGGCTGAATCCCGCTCCACCTCCTCCACGCCGCGGCCCTGCTCTTCTGCCTTGAGCACAGAAGCTAATCAGGCTCTGCCCGGGGGTGCAGTGACATGGGGGGTCACCTCCCCGAAGGCGCAGGCCTGGTGGGAGGGGAGCAGCTGCGGCAGCTCTGAGTGCAGTGCCGCCGCCAGCCGCTGTGGCCTGGCCTTGTGCCTGCCCTGCGTGGGTAGGGAGGGGCCTGACGGATGTCCTGCCCGGTGCTGCCTCGGGCTCTGGGAGTCACAGCCTCAGAAGACACCCTGGAAGCCGCGCTGGCCCCGGAAGTAAGTGGGGAGGAAGGGGCATGGCACACACCCCCGACTCTAAACTGGGCCCCAGGGCCTCACTGTGATACCCTGGAGGCTCCCAGTGCCCAGAGCCTGCCCATCCTCATCACATCTGGCAGCTCTGCCCTGGTGGGCTCTTCCTGCTCCCTCCGCTTTCACAGAGGACAGATGCCCACAGGTCCACCTGCCCCGCCCCCATCCTGCCTGCCTGCAGCTATATGGACCCTCCTCTGTCCTCGCTGCAGGAGAGGAGGCAGTGTCGGGCACAGAGAGAAGCTTTGAAGAGGTGGGCTCGTCCCAGTGGACACAGACACTGGGCACTGGATTGCTGACCGTACCCTGCACGTGGGAGCCTGAGACCTCGTGAGCCCAAGAGGCTCCTGCCGCCCAGGCATCTGCTCACACCATCCTCCCTGGAGGGCCATCAGAACTAAGCCGATGACAAAAGGCATCGGAGAGTCTCAGGTGTTAATTAATGGCATTTCTTCTTGCAGAAGCCAAAGATGTTGACCAGGAAGATCAAGCTGTGGGACATCAACGCCCACATCACCTGCCGCCTGTGCAGCGGGTACCTCATCGATGCCACCACGGTGACCGAGTGCCTGCACACCTGTATGTGCCCCATGGGCCACTCAGGGAGGGTGGGCCCTTCCCAGCCATGTGCTCCTGAGAACCTTGGCTTTTGTTTTACCACAAGCTTTTAGCTCAAGCCAAGTCAGTAACAGGACCCAGGACCAGGTGCAGAGATGATCTGAGGATAAGTCAGAAAAGGCATTTCACGTTAATAGGTCCTGTGGGTGGTTTCAGAGCAGGTGAGGCCTTACTTAGGAGAGCGAGCATCAGGGTCAGTAGCTGTGATACGCACTCACTGCTGGCGGTGTCTAAGTCTCCAAAGGAGTTCCTTAAATCCTTCAAAGAGGAATCTGCCAGCCTGTTCCTCACACCTGACGTGCGTTCCTCACACCTGCTGAGCCTGTGCTTTGGTGTTAGAGGACTCTGGATTGGGCTGGGCCTGGGCGTCTGTCTCTAACTGTGGCTGCAGCTGGTGAGCAGGCATCATCAGTCAGGCTGAGGCTGGGTTCTTGTGCTAACGTGAGGCCCGTGGCTGGTGGCCCTGTTGGTGTGGACGACCACTGTGTGCATCTTTTGATAGCTGAGGAACATTTTGTTTAAACAGGATCTTTAAAATGAAGTGAGCACTTGTAAATGATATTTGTGTATTTCTCACTTTAGAAAAGAAAATAGTTGCCAATTTGATAGAATTTTGACTTTAACATTAATTGTATTTTTAGATATTGGTGAGCATATTTTATGTTAGGTTATTTTCATTTGATTTTACTGGTTGTACCTAGAAGATGCTGTGATCTTTTAGGACAAGGTATTGTGAAATTCTCAGTATTAGCCCATGTTCTGATGACCCACAGCTCTCTCACCTTTTATCTTCATCTCCCCATTCTAAGTTTTTCTTCCCACTTTTAATTCCTGACCCTGCCTCTTTGAGGAAGCCCCTTGACTGGGCAGTCAAAACTGTCTCATTGCTCCTGAGACCTGAACGGCACGACGTTTCCTTTCAAAAGCCAAGAGCCACAAGGACAGCAACGAGCATCTTCACGGAACGGGCTCAGAGACACCACGTTCAGCTGAGCACGTGGGAAGGGTGGGCACCCTGGCTCTGGACTCTCGTAACAACCTGTGCTTTGATGACAGTCTGCAGGAGCTGCCTGGTGAAATACCTGGAGGAGAACAACACCTGCCCCACCTGCAGGATCGTGATCCACCAGAGCCACCCGCTGCAGTACATCGGGTGAGTGTGGGCGTTCCAGGCCACAGTACGTGGGTGAGCGCCCCGGGTATCCATGTGAGTGTGGGCGTTCCAGGTTACAGTATGTGGCTGAGTACCCCCAGGTGTCCGTGTGAGTGTGGGCGTTCCAGGCCACAGTTCGTAGGTGTGCCCCCAGGTGTCTGTGTGAGTTTGGGTGTTCCCAGGCCACAGTACGTGGACTCACTCCTGGGCCAGCCACTGTTTCTGGGGAGGGCAGCTCTGGCCTGGGTGTCAGTAGGAGGCCAAGGGGCCAGCCAGGTGGAGCATGTGGTTCTCACACAGATGTGAGGGTCGCTCCAAAGGAAGGGAAAGGCTCATACCATAGAGGGTAGGAGAGAGAATTCTGAAGACAAATTTTGAAGAAAGAAAGGCCGATGTGTTTTTCCCTTTTATTTCATTTTAATTTATTTATTTACTTATTTTGAGATGGAGTTTTGCTCTTGTTGCCCAGGCTGGAGTGCAGTGGTGCAATCTCGGCTCACTGCAACCTCACAAGCCTCCTGGGTTCAAGTGATTCTCCTGCCTCAGCCTCCTGAGTAGCTGGGATTACAGGCGCCTGCCACCATGCCCAGCTAATTTTTATATTTTTAGTAGAGACGGGGTTTCCCCATGGTGGCCAGGCTGGTCTCAAACTCCTGACCTCAGGTGATCTGCCCGCCTCGGCCTCCCACAGTGCTGGGATTCCAGGCATGAGCCACTGCGCCTAGCCTTGTTTCTCCCTTTTAAAGTTGCATGCAGAGTCTGAAGCGGCACACCAGCAGCTCAAAGCCTCATGGAGGAGCGGCAGCCACAGTTAATAAATGCAGTGTCAAGACGCCCTCCCTCAGGCTGCCCATGTCTGCTCACTACAGACAGTACAGCTTGGTCCATGTTTCTCCAGCTTCCTACCCTGGGACCAGAGTGTGTGCCTGCCCCTTGGACAAACCCCTGTGGTGTGTGTCTACAGCTCACAGTGTCCCTGGGATGAGGCCCCGTGGAGTCCTGGCGGCTCTCAGGGCAGGGAGTGGCCCTGTGGGTCCTGCTGTGGGTGAAGCCTGGCCGTGGTCACCTAGGTCCCAGAGGCCCAGCGTCTTCTCCTCAGGGATCAGACGCACTTTAGAGAAGGCCAGTGTGGGTGGCGTGGGTGCTGAGGGCTGCAGAGCCTGTGGAGTGTCCGTGTAGCACCCAGGTACCGCATGCTGGTTGTGAGGGGAGATGTGCCTGCCCGTGTGGGCTGAGGCCAAGGCCTGCTTGTCACCACTCCACAGGCTGGGGCCGGCAGAGACTCTGAGCCTGGTGGCTGTGGGAGCTCATGGTCCTTCCTGGAAGTGGAGCAGTGTCTGGCGGGACTTGGTCACCACGGTCTGTGGTGCGACTGTGGACCCGTGAGCGGCTACTGGTCCTTCCTCAGTTATTTGGAGATTACTAATCTGGCACATACGATTTTCTTTTTAAAGAATGATGTTTAGAATTTAAATTCATTTGAAAGTTAAGAAATTCCTTAGCACTTTTTACTCAGCAAAGGCAAACAATTACTTTTTTTTTTTTTTTTTTAGAAACTGGGTGTTGCTCTGTCAACCCAGGCTGGCATGCAGTGTCACAGTCCCAGCTCACTGTAGCCCCAACTGTCTACACTGAAGCAATATTCCTGCCTTGGCCTCTAAAGTGCTGTATTGTAGGCATGACCTGCCATGCCTGGCCCATAGTTGCAGTTTATGTTTAAAAATAGTGGCCAGTCCTGGTGGCTCACACCTGTAATCCCAGCACTTTGGGAAGCCAGGCCGGCAGATCACCTAAGGTCGGGAGTTTGAGACCAGCC
Organism: Cacajao melanocephalus; assembly: GCA_963573385.1. Lineage (NCBI taxonomy): Eukaryota > Metazoa > Chordata > Mammalia > Primates > Pitheciidae > Cacajao > Cacajao melanocephalus. The sequence continues at coordinate 4,510 of CAUYLG010023205.1, forward strand.
TGACCAACATGGAGAAACCCCATTTCCACTAAAAATACAAAATTAACTGAGCATGGTGGCACATGCCTGTAAAATCCCAGCTACTTGGGAGGCTGAGGCAGGGGAATCGCTTGAACCTGGGAGGCAGAGGTTGTAGTGAGCCGAGATCATGCCATTGCACTGCAGCCTGGGCAACTAGAGCAAAACTCTATCTCAAAAAAAATATATAGTGTATAGTGGCCAGGAGCAGTGGGTCACACCTGTAATCCCAGCACATAGGGAAGCCGAGGTGGGCGGATCACCTGAGGTGAGGGGTTCAAGACCAGCCTGGCCAACATGGTAAAACCCCATCTCTACTAAAAATACAAAAGTTAGCTGGGCGTGGTGGTGTGCACCTGTAATCCCAGCTACTTGGCAGGCTGAGGCATGAGAATTGATTGAACCTAGGAGGCGGAGGTTGCATTGAGCTGAGATCACACCACTGCACTTCAGCCTGGGCAACGGAGCAAGGCTCCGTCTAAAACCAAACAAAAAATAGCATATTCAGCTGGGCTCAGTGGCTCACACCTGGATTTCTGACACTTTGGAAAGCCCAGGTGGATGAATCACTTGAGCCCAGGAGTTTGAAACCATTCTGGGCAACGTGGCAAAACCCCACATATGTACAAAAAAAAATAAAAATTAAAAAATTAGCCAGGTGTCGTGGTAGCATCTGTGGTCTCAACTACTCAGGAGGTGTAGGGGTGGGAGGATCACTTGAGACCAGGAGGCAGACGTTACAGTGAGCCAAGATCGTACCACTGCACTCCAGCCTGAGTGACAGAAGGAGACCCTGTCTCAAAAAAAAAGAAAAAAAGAATAGCATACTGAAGTGGGAACTGTATTTTAAATATCATGCTCATGTAATCTTTTCAGAAAACCTCGATGGATAGATGATAAAGATCACAGGAAGGGCCTCATCTTACAGACTTGTTTTGCGGGGTGGAGGGGTCAGAGTCTCGCTCTTGTTGCCCAGGCTGGAGTGCAATGGTGCGATCTCGGTTCACCGCAACTTCTGCCTCCTGGGTTTAAGCATTTCTCCTGCCTCAGCCTCCTGAGTAGCTGGGACTACAGGTGCACGCCACCGCACCTGGCTAATTTTTGTATTTTTAGTAGAGATGGGGTTTCACCATGTTTGCCAGGCTGGTCTCAAACTCCTGACCTCGGGTGATCTGCCTGCCTCAGTCTTCCAAAGCACTGGGATTACAGGCGTGAGCCAACGTACCTGGCCCTTACGGACTTTTCTTTAATTTTTTTTTTTTTTTTTTTTTTTGAGACAGAGTCTTGTTCTATTGCCAGGCTAGAGTACAGAGGTGAGATTTCAGCTCACTGCAACCTCCCCCTCCTGGGTTCAAGCAATTCCCCTGCCTCAGCCTCCCGAGTAGCTGGGATTACAGGTGCACACCACCATGCCTGGCTAATTTTTTGCATTTTTAGTAGAGACAGGGTTTCACCATGTTGGCCAGGATGGTCTCGATTTCCTGACCTCGTGATCTGCCCGCCTCAGACTCCCAAAGTGCTGGGATTACAGGCGTGAGCCACTGTGCCTGACCAACTTTTCTTTACATTATTTGGAAACATTCTAGAAAAGCCTCTGTTCAGTGGAAATCCCACAAAGACCAGGAGGCCCCAGGAAGCATTCAGTGGGAGGGGCACAGACAGTGTCCCCTGAGCTCATGGGACTCAGGGAACCTGGAGTGTCACAGGGATGGTGTGCCCTGAGTACACAGGACATAGGGAACCTGTGGGGGGGGGTCACAGGGACGGTGTCCCCTGAGCACACAGGATGCAGGGAACCTGGGGTGTCACAGGGATGGTGTCCCCTTAGCGCATAGGATGCAGGGAACCTTGAGTGTCACCGGGATGGTGTCCCCTGAGCATATGGGACGCGGGGAACCTTGAGTATCACAGGGACGGTGTCCCCTGAGCATACGGGACACAGGGAACCTTGAGTGTCACAGGGACAGTGTGCCGAGTGCACGGGATGCTGGGAACCTTGAGTGTCACAGGGACAGTGTGCCAAGTGCACGGGACGCAAGGAACCTGGAGTGTCACAGGGATGGTGTGCCCTGAGCACACAGGACGTGGGGAACCTGAGGTGTCACAGGGACGGTGTGCCGAGTGCACGGGACACAGGGAACCTGAGGTGTCACAGGGACAGTGTGTCCTGAGTGCACGGGACACAGGGAACCTAGGGTGTGTCACAGGGACAGTGTCCCAAGTGCATGGGACACTGGGAACCTTGAGTGTCACAGGGAGGGTGTCCCCTGAGTGCACGGGATGTAGGGAATGTGGGGCGTCACAGGGACGGTGTCCCCTGAGTGCACGGGACACTGGAGACGTGGGGCCTCACAGGGATGGTGTCCCCTGAGTGCACGGGACGTGGGAGACGTGTGGCGTCACAGGGACAGTGTCCCCAGAGTGCACGGGATGTGGGAGACGTGTGGCGTCACAGGGACAGTGTCCCCAGAGTGCACGGGACGTGGGAGACGAGCATCACAGGGATGGTGTCCCCTGAGTGCACGGGACGCGGGAGACGTGGGGCGTCACAGGGACGGTGTCCCTTGAGCGCATGGGACGCGGGGAACATGGGGTGTCTGGCAGACAGGGGCACAGGTTCCCAGAGTTACCTTATCTGTCATTTGAAATGTTCGTAAGCAGCCGGAGCCCAAATTAAATGAAGCATTAATTGAAGTCATGCAGAGCTTTTGGTGATGCAAACATTTTTTCATTTGTAAACTGGAAGTAAAACTCCAGCAAAGCTCCAGACTTGTGATTCTGAACTTTGATACTGTTAAATGGAAAATGTACAGGAGTTGTAGAATTCACATTTCTAGCTAACTCCACCTTTCTGTTCTTTTGCCAGTCATGACAGAACCATGCAAGACATTGTTTACAAATTGGTACCAGGCCTCCAAGAAGGTGAGTGTGTGACTGTCTCCCTGTTCCCTGAGGTCGCAGCCTGGCCTAGGCAGCCCCTGCTCTCCTGGAACTTTGGTTCTGGGACGGAAGGACCCTTTCCTTTTGGCCGAATCACCCATCTTCTCAGCCAACTGCATCTCCTTGGCTGCTTTCTTCTTTCGTCTAAGACATGCGGACGTCTTTTTCGACCCCTTCTCTTTATTCCTGCAGCAAGTATTGATCGCATGTTTAGTGCATGGGACTCCCTGGCTCAACGCAGCTCCCGGAGCCCGCTAGTGACCGGGAAGGAGGTTCTTCCTGGGCCCCAGCTCCTGTCCCGGCCCCCGCCATCCCACAGCGGCAGCCTCCCCAACACCAGAGGAGCAGCTGTAGCCCCTCTAAGGCATGCTAGCTGGTGTTCCTAGAAAAACTTCACCATAGCCGGCACAGTGGTGAGTGCCTGCAGTCCCAGCTACTCGGGAGGCTGAGGTGGGAGGATCGCTTGAGCCCAGGAGTTCTGGACTGTAGTGTACTAGGCTGATTGGGTGTCCGTACTAAGTTTGGCATCAATATGGTGAGCTCCCAGGAGCGGGGGACCACCAGGTGGCCTAAGGAGGAGGGGTGGACCGGCCCAGGTCAGAAACGGAGCAGGTCAAAACTCCTGTACTGATCAGTAGTGGGATCGCGCCTATGAATAGCCACTGCACTCCAGCCTGGGCAACATAGCCAGACCCTGTCTCTTAAAAAAAAAACAAAACTTCACTGTAGTCACATTTCATTTAGAATTCAAAGAAATACCAACTAGTATAGTATCCTGAAGGTAGAAATCAGTTGCTTAGGAATTGCTCTGCTCAAAGCTCTCCGGCTCCTGATGCTCTTGTCTCTTGTGGTGGTGGTGGTGGTGATGGCGGCGGTGGTGGCGGCCCTCTGCTGGTGACCGGGAAGGAGGAGCTGAAAGCTCCTGGCTCCTGATGCTCTCGTGGTGGCGGTGGTGGTGGCGGCGGCCCTCGGCCCTCTGCTGGTGACCGGGAACGAGGAGCTGGGGAGGGGCCGGGTCAGCACCAGGTGGGCTGACCTGGCATTCTGCTCATCAGACCTTTCAGAGGCAGATGGAGAAGCTAAGAATCCACTTGGGCTGTTTCTCACTGTATCTCAGAAGAGGGTTAGAATTCAAAATGCAACTGAATATGCCAGATCCGTGGAAATCGTATCCAGCCTGTAATGCATGACCCAGAGAATAATACTGTTAGAAGCTTGTTTTCCTACTCAAAGAATTCATTCATGCAGGAGGAATTTAGATTCTCGAGTAAATGTACATAGAAACAATTAGCCTTTTAATAACTGAAAGCTTTTTAGTCTTGGGAAAAGGCAAAGGATACATTGGAATAAAATGCTGACACCTTAAGAAATGCTTGTGGCTGGGCTCAGTGGCTCACACCTGTTGTCATCCCAGCACTTTGGGAGGCCGAGGTGGGCAGATCACGAGGTCAAGAGATCGAGACCAGCCTGGCCAACATAGTGAAACCCCGTCCATCTCTACTAAAAATACAAAAATTAGCCAGGCATGGTGGTGCATGCCTGTAATCCCAGCTACTCGGGAGGCTGAGACAGGAGAATTGCTTAAACCTGGGAGGCGGAGGTTGTCATGAGCCTAGATCGTGCCACTGCACTGCAGCCTGGCGACAGACTGAGACTCCGTCTCCAAAAAAAAACATGTTTGCAACGGAGTGTTTCAGACACGTAGAAGTGGGTGGGATCAAGACAGGAACTCTGAGTTTTTGTGACCCCCGCCAGCAGTTTCCAGGCGTGACCAGTCTTGCCGCACCTGCTGCTCCCTCAGCCTCAGCCCGTGACCTTTTATCTGGAAGTTTAAAAGGCTGCAGTGTGTACCCCCAAAAGATAAAGGTTCTTCTTAAAGCTCATAAACCACAATACGTTCATAATGTGTAGGAAAATAGTGGAGATTCCTTAATACCAAAGAGCCACTCAGCATTGATATTTCTGGTTGTCTCATAAATGCTGTGCCTTTTGGTTGTTTTCTTTTTTTTTTAGACAGGGACAGAGTCTCTGTCACCCAGGCTGGAGTGCAGTGGTGCTATCACAGCTCGCTAGCCTCAACCTCCCAGGCTCAAGTGATTCTTCCACCTCAGCCTGCCAGGTAGCTGGAACTACAGGCAAGCACCCCCATGCCCGGCTACTTTTTTGTAGGGATAGGGATTTGCTGTGTTGCCCAGGCTGGTCTGGAACTCCTAGACTCAAGCAACCCTTCTGCCTTGGCCTCCGAGAGTGCTGGGATCCCAGGTGCAAGCCCCTGTGCACAGCCTGTTTTTGTTTATTCCAGTCAGATCCAGAGAAAGCCGCTGACTCGTTGGCCTCCATCGGGTTCCCTCCTGCCTCTGCCCCCATTGTCCTGGGTCACCCTGTGTCAGTGGACCCTGCTTGCATTCCAGCTGTGTTTTTGGCAAGCCGGCTGCTGCACGTCCATCAGGGCAGGCGTCCACCGCTGAGGAGGGTGTGTACTGAGGTCTGCGTGCCGCCTTCGTCCCAGCCTCCTCTGCATTTGCAGCTGGAGTGCTTCCAGAAGGACACACTTTGCTGTTTGGTCCATTTTGTGTAGGAAGGGCTGGAAAAATATGTAATCTTTCCTTTGTTTGTGTCTGAAACAGCAAGCTGGTTTCCCTGGCTCCGCGGCCCCTGCAATCAGGTTTGCTTATGTGTTCTCCGTGTGGCCAGCGGACACGTCTTCATGCTGGCTCCCAGCCCCTCCACATGCCCCGTGCTCTCGGGTTGTCCCTGTGTCCAGGATGGGGGTGTTGGGGCAGCCCTGCCTCTTTGCCCGAGGGTCCAGGTTCCTCCTAGGGGTAGTGGTATCTCCAGGCCAGCAGGCCCGTGTGTGGTGGCGCCTTCCCATGGAACTTCAGCTTGCGCAGCACACTGCATCCAGCCGGGAGCAGGCCACGCATTCGCATATGCCTTAGCACGCTCCTATCTGGCATTGATGCTGCCAGCTCCACTCCACACTGGAGAAGTCGAGGGGTGCAGGTTCCGGAGTGCTCAGATTCACAGGGCATGGTGCCCCAGCCGTCCTCCCTGACAGGCTCCTGTCTCTGGCCCCCATCTTTTCTGTCTAGTCAATGTTCTTGTTTCTCAAGCTTTCAGTCATTTGTGGCTCTTTAGAAGGAGAGTTCTAACTTTAAAACTCTTAGCAGTGCACCTGTTTTCTTGATGGAGGCTACCTGCAATTTGTTTGGTTTTCTGTGTGGTGCAGACAGTGGTAAACCTGATTTCTCAGACCAGAGGCCTCTTCCTGAAATGCGCATTAGCTGTGAGGATGCAGTGGTGAGACGGGGCGTCAGCCCTTGAGAGTCCAGGTGTCTGTTTTGGAGGAGATGCCAGCAGGGTCCCCACCTCTTCCGCCTGGGATCCAGGCAGGCCCTCCATGCTGTCCCTCCACACTGACCCTGTGCCTGTGCCGGGCTCCACGCAGGCTCTCCACGCTGTCCCTGCCCCCTTGCTGGGCTCTAGGCAGGCCCTCCACGCAGTCCCTCCACGCTATCCCCCTCCCCTGCTGGGCTCCAGGCCCTCCACACTGTCCCTCCGGGGAGCTGTCCCTGCCCCCAACGTAGTGCATGCTTCCCTTCACATCTTGCTGGAAGGGGTTCGTTGCTAGATCAGAGGTGAGGTTAGGTTTTTGGTGGTTTGTTATTTCTTTTTGTTTTTATAATTGTTTTAAAAACCTGTCTTCGTGGCCAGGCGTGGTGGCTCACGCCTGTAATCCAAGCACTTTGGAGGCCAAGGCAGGTGGATCACCTGAGATCGGGAGTTCAAGACCAGCCTGACCAACATGGTGAAACCTCATCTTTTTTAAGAAAAAAGAAACCTGTCTTCATAGAGGCAACGTCTTTATGACATTTATCAAGGCGTCCGTTCTCAGTCTCTGCCCACTCTGGGCTCCTTTCACTTGGTGAATGTGGCGTCGATTTTGCTGTGCCAGGCTCCGCGCATTCCTGGTGAGGGCCGTGGGGCTGACTCCCTCACCAGCCCTCTTTCCACAGATCCTGAGCGTGCCTGTCACCTCTTGCTTTAGAAATGTGGGGGCCAGACACGGTGTCCCGTGCCTGTAACCCTAGGACTCTGGGAGGCCGAGGCGAGAGGATCCCATGAGCTAAGAATGTTTCTTTACATTTTTAAATCGTTGTAAAAAATCAAAAGTATAGTATTTTATGATGTAAAACTTTAAGAATTGAAATTTCCTGGTGCGTAGCCTTGTTGGAGCACGGCCCCACTGGCTCAGCTGCTGCGCTGTCTGCACCTGTCTGTGGTGTGGCTGAGTGTGTAGCAGGCATGTGCTGCCGGCCCGTGGCTCTGAGCAGCTCTCAGCCACGCTGGCACTCACGGTCACTGTGTCGGGACATTGTCATGAGCACCGCACCACCTTCACTTCAGAACGAGGAAAGGGGAAAAGTGGACTCCCACGGTTGTGCTTCAGAGCCACAGTGGCGTCTGGATCCCTTTGTCGCTGAACTGTCATTGTTGGAAGGCACTGAGTTCCTCATCCGTGACACTAGCTGTGCCAGGAGAGAACAGCCGGCGATGGAGTCACCAGACTAAACACGTCACGGTGTTCCCCACGCACAGGAAAGCAGTGTGTAGAAGATACTGAAAATTTAAAATGAACGTCTCATCACAGCAGCATTTCTTCACGGAAGGAAAATGAAGATGTGGCTTTAGTTAGATGAAGCTTCCGACTGGCTGAATTGTTAGTTGTGCGCCAAGGGTGAGTTCATCAAATCAGGCTGGACTGCTGCAGCTGAAGAGCAGTGTCCAGAGACGTTAAGCTCATTTTTTAAAAAATTATTATTTTTGAGGCGGGGGTTTGCTTTTGTTGCCCAGGCTGGAGTGCAATGGCACGATCTCAGCTATTGCAACCTCTGCCTCCCGGGTTCAAGCGATTCTCCTGTCTCAGCCTTCTGAGTAGCTGGGACTACAGGCACACACCACCATGTCTGGCTATTTTTTTTTCTATTTTTAGTAGAGACGAGGTTTCACCATGTTGGCCAGGATGGTTGCAAACTCCTGACCTCAGGTGATCCACCCGCCTCGGCCTCCCAAAGTGCTGGGATGACAGGCGTGAGCCACCGTGCCAAGCCCCAATAAATGTTTCAATGCCTGTATACACTTCACATTGAGTGTCACTATTTTTAATCCTTTTTTATTCTTAGAGGTGAAAAAGAAATGAGAATCAGAGCCAAGCATCTGAAGCTGAGTTGTTTTCCACTGTGTCCACGGGGCTCTCTCCTTTGCACTGACCTGTGCGGCCTTTCTGACGTTCCCGTCACGGCTCTTCTGGAGACTGATGGGGGCAGCCTCCTGCTGTCAGCCCTGCCTTCCAGGCCTTTGTTCTGGCTGCTGGGATACAGTTATTTACGGGAAATGTTTCCTTTCAAGCTGCTCTCAGATTATTTCAGCATTTTACCTTGTGAGCATCCAGCACTCCATCTACCCGAGGCCAGCTGCACCCATCCCCTTGGCTCTCGGGGTCCCCTCCTCTCTCTGCCCAGGCTCTTGGGGTCCCCTTCTCTCTCTACCCAGATTCTCGGTGTCCCCTCCTCTCTCTACCCAGATTCTCAGGGTCCCCTCCTCTCTCTACCCAGGCTCTCAGAGCGTCCTCCTGTCTGCCCAAGCTCTCAGGGTGTTCTTCGCTCTGTCCAAGCATGTGGCCTCATGTGGGCATGGTCCCTGCAGGGTTGGTGTGTGTGAGGCGCCTGTGTAGGTCGGGATATGCTCAGGGCGTTTCCCCGGCCTGGCTAAGCTCATGGTGTGTAGGGAGAACAAACATGAGGATAAAAAGTTTGGTGAAGAATTCCTTGGTCACGTAGCACACAAGCTACTTTTAGAGTGATGTCCAGGTTTGGATATGAGCAGCTCTGTTCTCACTTTTCTTTGCTGCCTATTGTGTGCTTCTAAGCCGAGACCACATATTTCACTGCATCGCTTGGTTGTGAACCTAAGGTCGCACCTGGAGCTGGAGGGACCTGAGGGCAGGTGTGAGTGAGAAGCTGCCTGTCTTCCTCCAGCCAGTCTCTTCCCTGGAATTTGTGCCAGTGGTTATGGCCACAGATACCAGGGGGCACTCTTCACTGCCAGGCAAGGTGGTAGCAGAGCCCACAGCAAGAGCAGCCCTCCCTGCAAGCTGTGGACACGTGGTCCCAGGGCTGTTGGGCCGCAGGGTTTTCTTGGGGTTCCTCCATGGTGGCCTGGGGTGCCTCCAAGCCAGCAGGGTCTGCCACGGAGCTGGAGCATGGGGAGAACCTGGCAGCACTGGCTCAGCCGTGAGGTCAGCAGTGGTGTCTGACGAGGCGCTGAGCTGCTGAGTGTTTATCGAGCCCCCAGTGATGGTGGGTTCTGCGACTCTGGATGCTCATAGGTGGCAGCCGAGGTGGGGATGCCCGTCCCACATCTGGGCTTCCTGGCCTCGAGCCTGTCCCCCATGGGCTGGCAGGTGGGTACCGGGCTGCGCTCCTCACCGGGCTGAGCCCTCAGAGCATCCCAGTCTTAATTTGATGCTGCCTTATTAGTAGCCTTCAAACTTGATACTGCAAATCTGCAATTCTCTTTATGTGATGTGTATGAACAGAAGTGCAGTAGGATTCGTTCCTGTGTAAGGTTAAAGCCTGTGTGTTGATCTTCTGCAGCGGAAATGAGAAAGCAGAGGGAGTTCTATCACAAGCTGGGCATGGAGGTGCCCGGAGACATCAAGGGGGAGACCTGCTCTGCAAAACAGCACTTAGATTCCCATCGGAACGGTGAGTGCACCCTGCATGCTATCTGGGCACTCGGGAGCCCCTGCGTGGGGCCTTTCGTAAAGAGCTGGCTCTGTCTGCCAGGCCCTCCCACAGGCGCTCCCGGAGGCAGTGAGGGCACCTGAGGGTGTGGGAGGTTAGGGTTCAAGGCGCTCCTCATCACTGGCACCAGTGGGAATGTGGGTGGAGGGGAGAAGTGGGGGTCCTGGAGGCTGAGGCCAGCAGGGGAGAGCAGAAGGGCCCCCGAGAGTGCCCGGAGGTGGGGGACAAAGGTCACGGGTTGGAGGGCCTGGGGAAAAAGTAGTGGAAGGTAAACGTCCTGAGACTTGACTGCTTGTTTTACTGTAACATGGAGGAATAAAGGTTGGTTTCTGTGTAAAGTTAATGGTATGTTGAAATCCGAGCGTAGCTTTACAAGTTTCCGAGTCTTGGGGACATTTTTTTTCCTAATGGAGCACACGAACTCTGAAGAAGCCTTTAGGCTCCCTGTGTACCCATCAGAGTTGGGGGGTGAGGAGGCCTGGGCCTGTCTCCATCAGCTTTGTGGGCCCTGGAAGCACAGCCCTTGAGGGGTGGTTAGGAAGCCTGTCTAGGAAGCAAGCAGTCCTGTCTGAACCTTTTAACCTGAGGGGAAGTTTTAATTTAATAGTGGAGTTAGAGTACTGGGTTTTTAGGAGGAGGCTTTCAGAATGAAGGGACGGATGTGGCCAGCACTGAGCAGCCCTGGGCAGGCCTGGCCATGTGGTGGGTGCAGCGCGTCTGTCCCACACTGGCTGCAGCTGCCCCGTCTCTGCCTTCTGCGCTCCCCGCGCCTGCACCGACAGACCCACACACCCGATCCGCATCCTGGGGAGACCCGGGCACATGCTTTGCAGGCGGCCTTCCTTGGACTCCTCCTCCACTCCAGGGGTCCAGAGTCCCCTGATAGACTGAATTTTTGATGACATTTGGAGTACAGTGTAGAGTTTTTTAAATGGCTTAACAGTTTGGATTTCATGGTGTTCTGTTTGTACTAAAAGGTGAAACCAAAGCAGACGACAGTTCAAACAAAGAGGCCGCAGAAGAGAAGCCGGAGGAGGACAACGACTACCACCGCAGCGACGAGCAGGTTGGGGGCGCTCACGGGCACTCCTGTACTATTAGTGCTCACCCAGGGAGCCGGGAGCAGGGTTAGGGTGCTCACGGACACTCCTGTACTATTAGTGCTCACCCAGGGAGCTGGGAGCAGGGTTAGGGTGCTCACGGACACTCCTGTATTACTACTGCTCACCCAGGGAGCCGGGAGCAGGTGCGCAGGGAGGGCTTGTGGATGCTCCTGTATTAGTGCTCACCTGGCAGTGCCAGGAGCACTGAGGGAGGAAGCATGCCAGAGACCTTCCCTCAGAATGAAGGGAGCAGTGACACCCCAGCACCCAAGGGCTGCTATTTTCTTCCTCTCGACTTCTTCCTTTGTTTTTCTTTTTATAAAATTACCAGATGAACCTGTGCTTACAGTTATGCCTGGCTGGTATAAAAGATGGCCGGTCAGCACAGGCTTTGGCCTCTCAGCCCCACGGCCGAGCTCTGTGTGAAGTGTTGGCACCTTTTCCTCCGGGCGCATCTCTGTGCATCCATGAATGTTAGGTGAAGGAAAGCAGAGCCCAGCAGTGTATTGGAAGGAAAGTGAGAGTGAGCATGGAGGGCTCCTCTCATGACATTTACGGTATCACCAGATGCAGACAGAAAAACTACATGGTCACAGAGATGCAGTAAAAGAGTCTGATGAGGACAGGCGCAGTGGCTCACGCCTGTAATCCCAGCACTTTGGGAGGCTGAAGCAGGTGGATCACGAGGTCAGGAGGTCGAGACCAGCCTAACCAATATGGTGAAACCCCATCTCTACTAAAAATACAAAAATTAGCCAGGCATGATGGCACACACCTGTAGTCCCAGCTGTTCGGGAGGCTGAGGCAGGAGAATCACTTGAACCTGGGAGGCAGAGGTTGTGGTGATCCGAGATTGTGCCACGGCACTCCAGCCTGGAGACAGAGTGAGACTCTGTCTCAAAAATTAAAAAAATAATTTAAAAAAAAAAGGAGTCTGATGATATTCCATACCCATGTCTGGAGAACTGGGTTTTTTTCTTTTTTTTTTTTTTTGAGACAGAGTTTTGTTCTTGTTGCCCAGGCTGGAGTGCAATGACACAATCTCAGCTCACTGCAGCCTGTGCCTCCCAGGTTCAAGTGATTCTCTTGCCTCAGCCTCCCGAGTAACTGGAATTACAGGCACCCGCCACCACACCCGGCTATTTTTTGTATTTTTAGTAGAGATGGAGTTTTACCACACTGGCCAGGCTGGTCTTGAACTCCTGACCTCAGGTGATCTGCCCACCTCAGCCTCCCAAAGTGCTGGGATTACAGGCATGAGCCACCACCCCCAACCTGAGAGCTGCTTAATATAGTATCTTTTCACTCTTTCTTTTTTTTTTTTCTTCTGAGACGGAGTCTCGCTCTGTCACCAGGCTGGAGTGCCGTGGTGCGATCTTGGCTCACTGCAACCTCCGCCTCCTGGGTTGAAGTGATTCTGCTGTCTCAGCCTCCCTAGGAGCCGAGACTACAGGCGTCCACCACCATGCCCAGCTAATTTTTCTATTTGTAGTAGAGATGGGGTTTCACCATGTTGGCCAGGATGGTCTTGATCTCTTGACCTCGTGATCCGCCCGCCTCGGCCTCCCAAAGTGCTGGGATGACAGGCGTGAGCCATGGCCCTGGCCTGTATCTTTTCTTTTTTGAGTAGTCTCCCTGTGTCGCCCAGGCAGGAGCACAGTGGCATGATCTCGGCTCACTGCAGCCTCCACCTCCCAGGCTCCGGTGATTCTTGTGCCTCAGCCTCCTGAATAGCTGGGATTACAGGTGCGTGCCACCATGCCCGGACCTTAATACGGTGTCTTAATTTAAAATCTATAGTAGTTGTCATACTTTATGCAGAAGCGGAATCATTATCTCATCAAAATCAAAAACAAGAAAGTGCCCATTGCCGGCTGTTTCTCAGCATGATTTTGGAGGTCCTAGCCCGTGCCCTGGGGGATAAAGAAATGAGACTATGTCCGTGAGAGACCAAAATGCCATTATCTCAGATGATGCCATTGTCCTGCATGAAGTCCAAGACAGTCACTGAAAAGCCACTAGAATGAATTGTTACCGGTCAAGCAATTAGATCCTTGTGTCAGGCACAGAGGAGAGCAGTCAGGGAACCTGTATTCAAATGCCCAGATGTTCCTGGACAGAAAGGGTGGTGTTGAGATACCACTTCTCCCAGATTAACCTCAGTACTATGACCTCAGCAGTTTATTTTTCTTTTTTTTTTTTTTTTTTTGAGACAAGAGTCCCAGGCTGGAGTGCAGTGGCGTGATCTCGGCTCACTGCAACCTCTGCCTCCCCCAGTTTCAAGTGATTCTCCTGCCTCAGCCTCCCAACTAGCTGGGATTACAGGCACCTGCCACCACACCCGGCTGGTTTTTGTATTTTTAGTAGAGACGTTGTGTCACTGTATTGGCCAGTCTGGTCTCGAACTCCTGACCTCAGGTGGTGCACCTGCTTCGGCCTCTCCAAGTGCTGGGATTAGAGGCGTGAGCCACCATGCCCGGCCAGTACCCCAGCAGTTTCTTAGGGAATTTGCCCAGCCGCTCAGAAGCTCACCTGGGAGACAGCTGCTCTGGGACTGCCGGGAGATCTTGAAAAAAGGGAGGTAGCAACAGCCACGCCGGAAGAGAGCGGAACTGAAGTCATGTGGTCGGGTACGAAAACAGTAATAGAGTTTTTTTGTTTGTTTGTTTTGTTTTGTTTTTTTGAGACGGAGTTTTGCTCTTGTTGCCCAGCTGGAGTGCAATGGCGCCATCTCGGCTCACTGCAATCTCCGCCTCCTGGGTTCAAGCTATTCTCGTGCCTCAGCCTCCCAAGTAGCTAGGGTTACAGGTGCCCACCACCACGCTCAGCTAACTTTTTGTATTTTTTAGTAGAGATGGGGTTTCACTATGTTGGCCAGGCTGGTCTTGAACTGCTGACCTCAGATGATCTGTCCACCTCGGCCTCCCAAAGTGCTGGGATTACAGGTGTGAGCCACCACACCTGGCCAAGTAATAGTACCTTAACTTTTTAGTCTACACTTCCACATTGTTTAAAATGTTCAGAGAGCATTACAGACATAGACACATCTGTGTGCAACGTGGGCTGTGATGACGTTGCCTTTTGGGTCAGTGGAGAAGGGGTCCCCAGGGGCAGGAAAGAGGAAACTGCTGTCTTCGTTAAGGAGCCCTGGTTTCCCTACCTTGCTGCTGCTTCTGTTGGTGGCCTGGAGGCTCTTCTGGAACCACGCCCGTTACGTGCTCTCTCTGGCTTTGGTCTCCGTGGGCGCACGCCCTGGGTCTTTTCTTGTTTGGCCTTTGTTAGTTACTGGTACTTACAGCAGTTCCCTAGTGGTGAGGGAACCTCCTGGGATCTCACAGAAATTCGGTTTTGGGGTCTGCTAGGTGGGCTGGCCTTCCAGAGGGGTGTAGGCTGCTGTTCCCCTGGCCTCTGGCGCCGTTTTCCATGGATTCATGTAATGCCGTGTGTGATATTCTCCTCCAGTTTAATCTCTGTTTTGCGGTTTTAAATTTATGTCAGTGTTTATTTTTACTAATAGTTACATTTTCTTTTGATCCTTGATGTGCTAAAGATTTATTTGTTGCTTTCAAAAGAGCCAGGTTTTTAAAATGGATTAAATATTGAATTTTCTTTTTTTTTTTTTTTGGAGACAGTGTTTCGCTCTCGTTTCCCAGGCTGGAATGTATAGTGGCACGATCTCAGCTCACCACAACCTCGGCTTCCCGGGTTCAAGCAATTCTCCTGCCTCAGCCTCCCAAGTAGCTTGGGATTACAGGCATGTGCCACCATGCCTGGCTAATTTTGTATTTTTAGTAGAGATGAGGTTTCTCCATGTTGGTCAGGCTGGTCTCGAACTCCCAACCTCAGGTGATCTGCCTTCCTCGGCCTCCCAAAGTGCTGGGATTACAGGCATGAGCCACTGCACCCAGCTGAATTTTCTTAAAGCATTTTTTTTCTGATACCTTGAGTTAAAACCTTTTTTTGGCTGGGTGCAGTAGCTCACGCCTGTAATTTTAGCACTTTGGGAGGCTGAGGTGGGCAGATCATGAGGTCAAAAGATCAAGACCATCCTGCCCAACATGGTGAAACCCCATCTCTACTAAAAATACAAAAACTTAGCTGGGCATGGTGGCACACATCTGTAGTCCCAGCTACTTGGGAGGCTGAGGCAGGAGAATCACTTGAACCTGGGAGACGGAGGTTGCAGTGAGCCGAGATTGAGCCACTGCACTCCAGCCCGGGCAACAAGAGCAAAATTTCATCTCAAAAAAAAAAAAACCAACTCTTTTGATATGTCCTTAGTGTTTTGTTGTTGTTGTTCTTTGAGGTGGGATCTGGCGCTCTCAGCAGCCTGGAGTGCTGTGGTGCAGTCACAGTTCCCTCAACCTCCGCCTCCTGGGCTCCTGCCGAGCCTCCAGAGTAGCAGGCACTGTTGGCACACCACACCCGGTTAACTTTTTTAAATTTTTGTGGAGATGGAGTCTTGCTGTGTTGCCCAGGCCAGTCTGAACTCCTGGGTTCAAGCAGTCCGCCCGCGTGGTCTCCCAGAGTGCCAGGACTCCAGGCGTGAGCGTGCCCGCCGTCTTTCTTTCAACACATTTCCAGCTGTGTTGCCTGTGGTCCGGCTCCTCCCTGCAGACTATGATGAGTGACATTTTCACTGCATTCAATTCTACAGAGGCTGTAATTTCACCATAGTTCCTTTTAATCGAGAAGTTTGTTCTGAAATGTTCGAGTAACGTGGCCTTTTTGGGTTCCATCCGTTCCCCTTACGAGTCTCCTTCCAGAGCGATCACGGAGTGTTGTCTGCCTGGATCTCCACTTTGGGGGATTGAGAGCTTTCTTGTCCACTTGGGTGCAGATTTTCCAAAGTCCTGGGGTCATTTTCCTCTGGCTGAGTTTGCTGGTTGGGGTGGTGGATAACCCCTGGTGCCAGTTGCTCTGCCTTTAGCCAGGGCATGGCCTTCGCAAGTGACCTACCTCTGCCTCCATTTCTGTCTGTGGCGTGAGGTGGTGCTGAGATTGCCTCACGGCTTCTGTGAAGATTCAGTGATTTCCTATTTGTGAGGCACCTTCAGGTGTCAGGCTGAATGAATGATGAACCAAGCCACAGCTGGGGAGGTTGTTCATTTCGACTTTCAAGTCTTGTTCTTGTTCATGTGCTCCTTGGATTCTTGTTTCCTCTGTTGCTCTGCACCCTCGCAGAGGCGCTTCACGAGCCGTGCCGCTGGGTGCGCAGGCTGCTGGGCGCGCAGGCCGCTGGTGCTTACGTTGTTTTGAAGACTTGCACCTGTTGCCAGTGTGGATTTTTCTTTTCTGCTGACTGTGTTTTTGCTCTAACCCATTGCTCTTGCACTGACGTCGCTACTGTTGCTGTTGGTCTGTTTCCGCCTTCCCTGTTGTCTGTTTCAGCTGTGTTATCTTTGTGGTGATAGAACACAGTTTCTGCCCTCTCCCCATAAGGGCTGGGATGGGGTTTTGCTGTCTTCTTCCTCTGCTCTAGTGCTTTGGAAGTTTTGCATTCTCTTTCTGTTCTTCTTGTGGCTGCTCTTAAACTTGGACTCCATGTCGGTTTGTGGGATTATCCGCGTCTATAACTTTATGATGAGTTTCTGATCCCCATCTTCCAAAACTTGGGTAGTCATCTGATGGTTTGTTCCAGATTGTTTTTGGTAATTTTAAAATTTTATTTACACTAATTTTATTCTAGGAATTGCCTCTTCGTCTTACTGAAGTTTTGATGCAACATTACAGTTATTTAGACTCCACAGGAGGTTGCATGGGTTTTGTAGGCATTTTGGCATCTTCCTGGTGTGTGTTTGGATTTGTGCTTTGCTGCACCCAGTGCGGTGGCTCCTGAGCTCCTGCCGATCATGGGCTCCATGTTGTCCTCCACACACCAGCAACAGTCGTTTCTTAACTTTTAAGACAGACCCTTCTCTGTCACCGGGATGAACTGACTAAATTATGCACTTTTAATACTAAGCATCAAAAAAAAAAAAAAAGATGAGGGAAGCACCCACCACCCAGGCCTGTGGCTCTGCTCCCAGCCTCGTGTGGTGTGAAGGCATGGCTGCTCTGCCTGTGCCTGGAGGCTCTGGCCCCTCCGACCCCTGGCTGGGTCTAGCTTTAGGGTTATTCAGCAGCCACTCGGAGCAGCCAAGGCTCAGGGTGGCATCCACTGGCTGTGCTGGCCTCACAGCTGACCTCTCCTCCACCATCTGACGGGCGCAGCCCCCTCGTTCCACCCACTGGTGGACACTCAGCTGCAGACCCTCGAGGCATAGGCCTCCTGGGACTGGTGGGAATCTTCCTGAGGGAGGCAAGTTTAGTCATTGCTGAGCAACGCAAAAGCCTGTCGAGTTTATTTACTCAGAACAATGTCTTCTAAACCAAAAATACTTGATGAGGCCTTTCTTTCAGTTTTCCGAGGGTGGGGAGGGGATCCTCCTTGCAGACACCGCCTGCACAGGTGATGGCGTTTCCCACACTGGCCCTTGGGAGTTCAGAAATCGGTGGAAGCCGTCTGTCCCGAAGCTCTTGCAGTTTTGTCCTGAGGTCCCTGGTCTTTCTTCTGCTCTGGGAAATCTTTTTTCTGCTCTCAGTTCTGCCTCCCACAACCCCTGCGTCTGACCCCTTCTCGGAGTGACCCCAC
The DNA here is from genome assembly GCA_963573385.1 of Cacajao melanocephalus. NCBI lineage: Eukaryota > Metazoa > Chordata > Mammalia > Primates > Pitheciidae > Cacajao > Cacajao melanocephalus. The sequence continues at coordinate 22,011 of CAUYLG010023205.1, forward strand.
TCCTTTCACAGCCAGAGCCTCTGGTAGCTTCGACTCATCTGCTTCACAGCTGTGTTTCACTCTCATCTTTTTTTAAGTATAAGCCGTCAGACTCCGTAGCCGGCGTGGTGAGGGCTCTGCTGCAGGGACCCCGAAGCCGGCGTGGTGAGGGCTCTGCTGCAGGGACCTGAAGCCGGCGTGGTGAGGGTTGACTGGTGGGAAGTGGGGAGCCCACCCACACAGGCCAGGCCTCCTGCAGGTGGAAAGGCAGAGGGTGGGCAGAGCCTCTCCTGGGCTGCAGAGGTGAGGCAGGGGGCAGTGAGTGGGGAGCTGGTGCCAAGCTGTGCCACACACTGTGGGCAGTGAGTCCGGGGCAGAGTGAACGGGCCAGGCTGGAGGCAACACTGGGCTTGCAGCATAGTTAAAAGGGAGGGAGCCGGTAGGACTCACGGGCGACCCACATGCAGATGCCGGAGCTTGGGTTCTTTGTCACTCCAGGTGGACACGGAGCTGGTGACTAAATGAGTCTGAGTGTTCCCAGGCAGGCTGATGTGTAGCCACAGAAAGCGACACGGGTCTTTCTGTCTTTCTGCAAATGCCCTCTTGACAATCAGAATTGCCTTTCGAGGTGTGTATCGTCACCGCTTGATGGGGGCGGCGTGGTGTCGCAGAGGTGTGCTGTGTGTGTACTGCTCGCTCCAAGGGAAGCTGAATGTAGGGTTTGTAGGAGGCTCATGCCCACGGCGCGTGGGGCAGCCTGGCAGCAGTTCCCCAGGTGCGTGTGTGGCGCGTTTTGTTACACTGTGGCTTTTTTACACTTGATTTCCCGCCTGTTCTAATACTGGAGACTTGGGCGGTGACCGGCCCATCGCTCCTCTAAAGACGTTGCAGCTGCCTCCCCAGGCAGGTGTGTTCCACGTGTCTTTTATTTCTCACTCCAGCCTCCTGTGTGCGGGGTCCAGCGTCTCATCGCACGCCTCTGGGCTCCCTTGCAAGTGAGTTGCTTACTTATTTTTTGCCCATCTCCATACCGGGCAGCCTGGCTTTTCCTTACTTGCGCTGCAGGGCAGGCTCCTCCCACGCTGCCCAGCGCTCACTGCAGGGATTGTCTTTCTTCTGTGGCTGTCGGCTTTCTTTGACCTATCATCATCCACAGTTTTAAAATTTGATGTAATTACATGTATTGGTATTTTCTTTTGTATCTTAAACATGTTTCCCCATGCTAAGGTCATAAACATATTCTCCTACGTTGTAAAGTTTTGCTTTTTCCAGTTATGTTGTAAGCCCCTGTGGCTGACACTGTGTGTAGGACAGGCGAGGTGGGGTCCAGCTTTGCCCTACTTGTCCCCTGAACGAGTTCCACACACACACAGGTCTGCCCGGGCTCTCTGCTCTGTTCCACTGTCTCCTGCCTCCCATTGTGCCAAAACAATAAGGAACTTACCGAGTTGCAGTGATTTGATTATTTTACCATTAAGTTGTGGCTTCTGGGAGACCACGTACCCCTCATTTTTCTTCTTCAGAATTGTCTTTTTGGGTTTTTTGAGACAGAGTCTCACTCTGTCACTCGGACTGGAGTGTAGTGGTGCAGTCTCAGCTTACTACAACTTCCACCTCCTGGGTTCAAGCGACTCTCCCGCCTCTGCCTCCTGATTAGCTGGGATTGCAGGCATGCACCACCATGCCCAGCTAGTTTTTGTATTTTTATTAGAGGTAGGGTTTCACTGTGTTGGCCAGGCGGGTCTCAAACTCCTGATCTCAAATGAGCTACCTGCCTCAGCCTCCCACAGTGCTGGGATTACAGGCGTGCACCACCTTGCCCGGCTCTTTTCTAAACTCTGGAGTTAAATTTTCTTACAGTTTCCAGCTGCATAATTTGGTTCTTATTAAAATAATTTTTAAAAGTTTCACTTTTCTTTGACCAGCTTTCTAAATTGTGTTAAATGCACATAAAATCTGCCATTTTCGCCATTTTCGGGTGTGTGGTTTGGGGGCCTTGGACACAGACCCAGTGTACCGCCACCACCACCATCCTCTCCAGAGCCTTTTTATCTTCCCAAATAGAAGCTCTGCCCCGTTAAAACACTCACTCCCACCCCCTCCCCCAGCAGGGGTGGATCGCAGAGGGGTCCGACGGTTTCTGAGGTGATGAAAACCATCCCAGACCACCATGTGATCACTGTGCAAGTTTGTGAATTTACTGAAAATCATTGTCATATATACATAAAAGAGGTGTGTGTAAACTGCCATAATGCAGCCTAAAAATTACAAGTGTGCTTGTAACTTAGTGTATTTAAATAGGTGGTATATTCAGTCCTAAGATTGTTATAGAAAAGGTTTAAATTTTGTTCTCGTCCCTGTCACTGTCTGTAGTGACATATAGAACCACACTGTGATTACTTTGTTTTCCTTCCACAATCCCCTCACCCCCCACCACTGCCCCCCACTGTGTGTGTTTTTCCAGGCCCTTCTGCCTGGTGAGATGGGGAGTCTGTGTCTTCCCACAGCTGCACACAGGCCCTGCCTTCATCTGTGCAGCCCATTTCCGAGGCCCTGCAGAGCCCCCTACACTACAAACCCCACTGCCCCGCAGAGCCCCCGACACTACAGACCCCGCTGCCCCCCAGAGCCCCACACCCTACAGACCCCCCGGCCCCCCAGAGCCCCCAACCCAGCAGACCCCCCAGCCCCCCAGAGCCCCAAACGCAGCACAC
>CAUYLG010023206.1:0-19256 GCA_963573385.1 Cacajao melanocephalus
ATTAAAATCCCCTCAATTGGGGTGTACATGGCTTTTTCATTATGTGTTTCTAGTCTTTTTTTCCCCGATTGGCCAAATTGTAAAAAACCTTTATAAAAAAAAAAAAAAAAAAAAAAAAAAAAAAAAAAAAAAAAAATCAAAAGCTTAGCCAGGTATGGTGGCTCATGCCTGTGGTCTCAGCTACTCAGCAGGCTGAGGTGGAAGGCTCTCTTGAGCCCAGGAGATGAAGGCTACAGTGAGCCATGATCATGCCACTGAACTCCAGCCTGGGTGACAGAGCAAAACGCTACCTCAAATAACTAAATAAAATAAAAAGAAAGCGTCCTGGGGGGAGGGGATTCGAGCCTGTCCTCACCAGATTGAAACTGTCCCAGACCGAGGCTGCACCCCAAGCTTCCAGCTCTTTCTGCTCCAAGTCCAGTTCCCACCTCCCACATCGCCATCCCAGGGAATCATCTATCCATGAAGATGGCTGGAATGGGACCAGAATCACCCTGTCATAAAAGATGAAGAACTAAGAGCTCCCTGTAAAAATGATCTCCATGGCAAAATTAGGCGGGGGGAACAGCATGGATGGAAGTTGTGTTTATTAAATAATAATCATGAATGCTCACTTCATGCCTTCTGTATACTAGCTGCTGTTCTAAGTGCTTTACAATGAAATAACTTTCTAAAATTTTTGCACAACTCTTTGAGACAGGTACTATTACTTTCTCAATTTTACAGTCAAGGAAACTGAGGCAGGAGGAAGTTATGAAGTTTGCCCAGGGTCATAAAGCTAGCAGATGAGGGAACCAGACTCAAGCAGTTAACTCCAGATACAGTCATAACCATGAGCCACACGACTGTGAGTGGGTCAAGGAGGGGCCCCGTATACAAAGATCGACCCATAAGATTATAACTGTATTTTCACCATACTTTTCTATGTTTAGATAAGGTCCGAGATGGCACTGGACTCCAGAGGTGGAGCTTGGACACCAGGCCAGATTGAGGACTAGCTGAAACAGGGAAGAGATAAAAGCACGCTCTGTAAGACACACCCATCAGTGCCCTGTCAGTTTACTGTTGCCATGGCAACACCTAGACATTATCACCCCTTCCCATGGCAATAACCCATCTACCCAGAAGTTACTGCTCTTTTTCTAGGTATTTCTGCACAAACCATCCCTTAATTTGCAGTGGCTCATGCCTGTAATCCTGCACTTTGAAAGGCGGGAGGATCACCTGAGGTCAGGAGTTTCGAGACCAGCCTGGCCAACATGGTGAAACCCTATCTCTATTAAAAATACAAAAATTAGCCGGGTGTGGTGGCAGGCGCCTGTAATCCCAGCCACTCCAGAAGCTGAGGAGGAAGAATCGCTTGAACCCAGAAGGCAGAGGTTGCAATGAGTCGAGATTGTGCCAGTGTACTCCAGCCTGGGTGACACAGCGAGACCATCTCAAAATAAAAAGTGAATGTCAATATGAGTGCAGAACTGCCTTGGCCCTGAGCTGCTATTCTGTGCACATTCCTGTGACCGTTTCTCTGTGGCTGCTGTACGCTGCTTCAATAAAAGTTGCTAACACCACCGACTCACCTTTGAATTCTTTCCTGAACAAAGACAAGAACTGTCCTGAGCTAAGCCTCAATTCAGGGGCTGGCCAGTCTGCCATCATTCATACACAGACACTTCCCACTGTGTTACCATCGCATATGATATGGGGTCAGTTGTATGCTATAGTTTGTAGCCTAGGGGCAGTAGGCTGCACCATCCAGCCTAGGTATGTTGGAGGCTATCCCATCTAGGGACGTGTAGTGGACTCCATGATGTTCACACAGGGTTGAAATCACCTAATGCAACTTTTCTCGTACCACCTTTAAGGGACAAATGACTCTACCCCAACCCTCTTCCCCATAGGGTGCCTGTGGCACAAAGTGGGTTCTCTAAATGGTCCGTCAACACTGAGACACTGCAGGAGACAGCGCCCCCTTCAGGCCTGGAGGTCCCAGTTTTTGTTTTTGTTCAGATGTCAATGAAGCTCTGGCATCTGCCTAGGGCAGGGTAGGGGAACAGTCTCCCTGCGTTGCCCAGGCTGGAGTACTGTGGCATGATCTTGGTTCACTGCAGCCTCCACCTCCCAGGTTCAAGAGATTGTCCTGCCTCAGCCTCTGGAGTAGCTGGGATTATGGGCGTGCACCACCATGCCCTTTTGTATTCTTAGTAGAAAGGAGATTTCACAATGTTTAGCCAGGCTGATCTCAAACTACTGACCTCAAGCCATTTGCCCACCTCAGCCTCCCAAAGTGCTGGGATTACAGGCATGAGCCACTGGCCCGCCCTTAGGGCAGGATGAAAGAGGCTTAACAAGGCTCTCCAGAGATAAAAAGGGAGGCCCAAAACACATGATGACCTTCTTAGCTTTTTTATTTCTTGTTTTTTCCTTTTTTTTTTTTTTTTTTTTTTTTTTTTTGGATTTTTTCTCTTGTCACCCAGGTTGGAGTACAGTGGCATGATCTCAGCTTGCTGCAACCTCCACCTCCCGGGTTCAAGCGATTCTCGTGCCTCAGCCTCCAGAGTAGCTGGGACTACAGGTGCTATGCCTGGCTAGCTTTTGTAATTTTAGTAGAGATGGGGTTTCACCATGTTGGCCAGGCTGGTCTCAAACTCCTGACCTCAGGTGATCCGCCCACCTCGGCCTCCCAGAGTGCTGGGATTACAGGCGTGAGCCACTGCGCCCGGCCAGCTTTATTTTTTATCATCTTTATTGATACATGATTTATATACAGCAAATAGGTACCTATTCTCAGTAGTTCAGTGAGTTTTGACAAATCTATGCATTTGTGTAGACACCGCAATAATCATGATGTGGAACATTTCCCTCACTCCTTCCTGCCTCTCGGCAGTCAATTCCCTCCTCCAGTCACCAGCCGGGCAGCCACTGATCTGCTTTCTGTCTCTTCAGTTCCACCTTTCCTAGTGTGGTCCCCTGAGTGTCTACCTCTTGGCTCTGCAGAAAGATTATAACATGCAGGTCCCCAGGCCCTGCACGCACCCAGGGAGCCCATCGCTGACAATGGGACCCACATATCTGTGTTTCAATGGTGCTTGCCAATGCCTGAGACCCCTGCCTTAGGATTGCGATTTTTGGATGGCCTACCCTGGCCTGTCTCATCCTGGTTATGTCCCCTGAGACGAGCACTGTGCCCGGGCTAGTTGAGGTGCCTGAAAACAACTCGTTTCCCCTTACTCTCCTAGGAGATGCATTCTGTACCTCTGCCATGTGGCAGAGTCGCTCAGCTTCTCCTGCCTGTGACATTAGAGGGGCACCATGTAGGCAGCTTTTGCTGCCAGGATAAGGGCTGCAGTGAAAAGCACACACCCCCCGAGGCAATCAGGAACCTGCTTCCACTTACATCTGCCCAGATGACAGCATGCAGAACCAATGATGAGTAAAAGGTCTGCAAGCCACAGCTTGGCCAGGCCAGAAGCCTGCGTGCACCAGCTTCAGGAAAGATCTGAGAGGGGACCTCAGCATGGCTTCCTGCAGGATTCTGACAGGCTCGAAGAGGACGCTGCTAGCTGAAGTGTGCTGTGGGTAACTGTCTCTGATCTTCCCATGGCTTTGTGCTCGCCACCTGACACTTGGCCAACCAGGATTGTCCTCATCAGCATTTCTTTTTTTTTTTTTCCTTTTTTTTTGGGACAGAGTTTCACTCTTGTTGCCCAGGCTGGAGTGCAATGGCACGGTCTCAGCTCACTGCAACCTCCGCCTCTGGTTCAAGCAGGGTTTTCCCATGTTGATCAGGCTGGTCTCGAACTCCTGACCTCAGGTGATCTGACCACCTCAGCCTCCCAAAGTGCTGGGATTACAGCTATGAGCCACCAAGCCAGGCATTCTCATCAGCATTTTTGTCTCCCCACTGCCCTGGGAACCTGCTGACTGGCCTGCTTCCACATTTGCCACAGTGGACAATTCCAAAAGCTTTTTTTTTTTCTTTTAAGAGATGGGTCTTGGCTGGGTGCAGTGGCTCACACCTGTAATCCCATCACTTTGGAAGGCCGAGGTGGGCAGATCACTTGAGGTGAGAAGTTTGAGACCAGCCTGACCAACATGGTGAAACCCCCATCTCTACTAAAAATACAAAAATTAGTTGGGCATGGCAGTGCACACCTGTAGTCCCAGCTTCTTGGGAGGCTGAGGCATGAGAATCACTTGAACCCGGGAGGCAGAGGTTGCAGTGAGCCAAGATCCCACCACTGCACTCCAGCCTGGGCAACAGAGTGAGACTCTGTCTCAAAAAAAAAAAAAAAGAGATGGGGTCTTGCTATATTGCCCAGGTTGGATTCAAACTCCTAGACTCAAGTGAGCCTCCAGCTCCAGTCTCCCAAGAAGCTGGGACTATGAGCACTGACCACCATACCCAGCTTCTTCCAGGACCTTCTTGATCCCAGTCTGGCTCTAAGCAGCTGCAGAAGTAGGACTGAATGAAGAATTAGGCTCCAGTTACCACCTGTGTAAACAGAGGCCGCAGCTCTTATCTGGCCTAGAGAACAACGTGGCTGTGGCACCAACAGTCATATCCAGACAAGTGCAGGAAGGCCAAGGTCAGCTCTGAGGGCCACACCTGAAGAGGGCCACATATGAATCTGAGTACACGAGCGGTGAGCAGCCAGAAGGATGAACAGACTGGAAACCAGGTCACAGGATGGATATCTAGGGGTGTGTTAGTCCGTTCTCACACTGCTATAAAGATAATACTGAGACCTTGTAATTCATAAAGAGGTTTAATTGGCTCATGGTTCTGCATGGCTAGGGAGGCCTCAGGAAACTTACAATCATGGCAGCAGGTGAGGGGAAGCAGGCATGTCTTACCTTGACACAGGAGACAGAGAGCGAGCAAAGGGGAAACTGCCACTTATAAACCATCAGATCTCGTGAGAACTCCCTCACTATCTCGAGAACAGCATCGGGGAAACCACCCCCATGATCCAATTGTCTCCCACCACGTGCCTCCCTCCACGTGGGGATTACAATTTAAGATGAGATTTGGGTGGAGACAAAGAGTCTAACCATATCAGGGGAACTAGAGACTTTTAGCCCTAAGAGACGACATGAACAGAGCATCTGAGTGCTGCCCCCAACTTCTGAAAGACCCACTTGTAGGAAATGGATATATTTGCACATCCTCAGGCAAGCCAGGACCAGTGGGTAGACAATTCAAGGCAGGCAATTGTTTATATAAAGAATTCATTACAGTGAAAGATGTCCAACAATGGACTTGGACCCCCAGTTAAGCAGTGAACGCTCCATCAGGGGTGTAGCCAAGTAAGGGCCAGAAAACTTCTAGGTGAATAAGAGGCTTGACAATTAGAAGACTTGGAATCGGGGACCTTCAAGGACCTTCTATTAATACCTGTGAGCATCTTTCAGGTAGGAATGAGCTGCTGTCATTTTTCTACCACTGTAATCACACTGATAGCCACCAGGTGGCAACAAAACCACACCTTCAGCACCATGAAGCACATCCCAGCCTACAGAAAACCCACTGGAAAAGAAGCCCCCTGCCCCCTCAACCAAACCACAAACAACTAATTGATTCAATAAATTAACATTTATGGACAAAGACTATAAATCAAGTTCTCAGTAGAGCTTTAGTTACTACCATGACCCAGAGGGATCTAGGTCAAGTATGTAATTGAAAATTTTCTTTAGAGCTCTATCATCTTTTTGTTTTAATTTTCCAGTGAAATACAATGTACATACAGTAACATGCACAAATCATAAGCATACAGCTCAATGAATTTTCATAAACAGAGTACCCCAGTACCCAGCTCAAGAAACAAAATGTGACCAGAACTCCAGCAGCCCCTCATACCCCTTCCTAGCCCTCCCCCTCGGGTCACAGTGACAGCCATTACCAGCTTTCAGCTTTAATGGACACCCCCACGCAGTTTTCCAAAGTGATTATGCCAATTTACACTGCCACCAATAATCTGAGGGTTCCAGTGACTCCAGAGCCACACTGGAATTTTCTGCTTGGATACATTTGATGGAGGAAATGTGGGATCTGGAGAGGACATCCCTGCACCCCTCTGAAGGTGGCTGTCTGTGCAGCATGAATCAGAAGATGGAAGATTCCACCCCACCAGCACGTCCTGGTGACGCATCAGCACACTCACATCTGCTGAATGGAGAGCCTCACTTCGTATGCTCTGCACAATGTCCCACAGTGGTGCTGCGCTCAGTTAGCACTTACTATGTGTGCTGGAGTTTTGCTTCGGATTTGTTTTTTTTTAGAAATAGGGTCTCACCCTGTCACCCAGGCTAGAGTGCGGTAGCTCACTGCAGCCTCGAAATCCTGGGCTCAAGCACCTTTCTGCCTCAGCTTCCCAAGTGGCTGGGACTACAGGTGTGTGCTACTGTGTCTTGCTGTATTTGGACTTTTGTTTTGTTTTGTTTTGCTTTTTTGGAGACGGAGTCTCGCTCTGTCGCCCAGGCTGGAGTGCAGTGGCATGGTCTCAGCTCACTGCAACCTCCGCCTCCCCTGATCAAGTGTGATTCTCTTGCCTCAGCCTCCCAAGTAGTTGGGATTAGGCACCCCGCCACCTCACCAGGCCAATTTTTGTATTTTTAGTAGAGATGGGGTTTCACCATGTTGGCCAGTCTGGTCTCAAACTCTTGACCTCGGGTAATCTGTCCGCCTTGGCTTCCCAAAGTGCTGGGATTACAGATACCCACCACCACGCCCAGCTAACTTTTCTATTTTTAGTAGAGACGGGGTTTTACCATGTTGGCCAGGCTGATCTCGAACTCTTAACCTCAGGTGATCCATTCACCTTCGCCTCTCAAACTGCTGGGATTACAGGCATGAGCCACCATGCCCAGCCCATTTTTGGGCTTTTCCAAGGGCTGGAGATGAAGTTGTAAAAAGACAGCACCCCTTCTCCACTAACACTGACATTCTAGTTGGGGATGGGAGATGCAGAAATAAATATATCTCAGGTGATGAAAAGTTCTACGAAAAAAAAATTGAATAGGGGAAGAAGAGACACAGAGTGCAGGGGAAGGATGCTATTTTTAAATAGGTGGTTGAGGAGGCCCCCCTGATAACTGCCAGTCTGTTTTCTGCTGATACAACAGAATACCACAAACCAGGTAATTTATAATGAAAAGAAATGTATTTCTCTCCCTCTTTTTTTAAGGCTAGTCAAGTGACGTATTGGAAGTAGAGAAGCAACAAAGAAATCTGTAACTGGTTATGATCAATTAGTTGTAAACACCACTACACTCAGACCAGCCAGAAAAGACATTTATTTCTTACACAAGACAGAGAGGCACCAGGGCCGGACTCGCTTTATAACAATCCATTCTCTCAGTAACCAACCCACTCTTTCCACAATAACCACATTCATTCAGGAAGGCTCCACTCATTCATGACTCAATCACCTCTTAGGCCCCATCTCCCAATGTTGCACACTGGGGATAAAGTCTCCTACACAGAAACTGCCGGGGGACGTGTTCAAGCCAGAGCAAAACGTGGAGCAGAAAACCAAAAGGAAATGAGGGGAGTAAATCATAGAAAAATAGTTCCAGATGCAGGGAGCTGTCCAGGGACAAGGCCCTGCGGTCGGTGTATGTTTGGCATATTCAAGAGCTGGTGGGAGAAGGAAGAATAAGGAATGCAGGGAGAGTTAGAGGGACGTGACTGTATAGGACCTATCCCCCCAATGTTCAGAAGCAACCACAAACCCAGCCAATACATACATATGTCATTATATCAAGAGTTGGGGGTTTTAGGCCAGGCAAGGTGGCTCATGTCTGTAATCCCAGCACTTTGAAAGGCCGAGGTGGGCAGATCAGTTGAGTCCAGGAGTTCAAGACCAGCCTCAGCAACATGGCGAAACCCCAACTCTACAAAAGATTAGCTGCACCTGGTGGCCCATGCCAGTAGTCCCAGCTACTCTGGAGGCTGAGGTGGGAAAATTTCCTGAGCCAGAGAGGTGGAGATTGCAGTGAGCCAAGATGGCACCACTGCACTCCAGCCTGGGTGACCAAGTAAGACTCTGTCTCAAATAACAAAGAGTGTGGGGGGCTTGGGGTGGTGTTATTTACAAAAAAATGGGATCATGCATATATTAAAACTTGCCTTCTTAACAACATCCCATAAGCATCATTAGTGGTCAGTCACACAGATTGAGGTAAGCAAACCTCTTCTGTGAAGAGCCAGCAAGGAAGAGGTTTTGCAGGCTGGACAAAGGCTTTGCAAAGTCTCTGTTCAACCACTCAATATAATAACTACTCAAGACTGCTGTTGTAGCCTGAGGGACGCCATAGACAATGTGTAAATGAATGGGTGAGACTATGTTCCCACAGAACCTTATTTACAAAACAGGTGCCAAGCCAGATCTGGCTGGGGCCCTGGTTTGCAAAGCCGACACATCACATTACTGTTGTTTTCCCAGTGCTGAGAACAGTGGCTGGCACACAGCAGGCATTCAGTAAATATTTGAAATGAGAATAATCTTACTTATTTTCATCGAGGAAGAGTATTCCACTGCTTGAGTAAGCATCCTTGGACCTATGGTTTTACAAACTGGCTCCTTGTCAAATAGATTTCTAGGATTAAGGTTACTGGGTCAAAGGCTTATGAATTTTCTGTTTGTCAATTGACCAGTACCTCCTGGAAACCCTTTCCATTCCTAGCTTCTGTGACACCACACTCTGGTTTTTTCCTTACCTTTTTAGCCACTTCCCAGTTGCCATTCCTAAGTTTTTGGAAGGGATGGGGGACAGGTTTTTACTCTGTGGCCCAGGCTGGAGAACAGATGAACTATCATGACTCACTGCAGCCTGAAACTCCTGGGCCCAGGTGATCCTCCTGCCTTTGCCTCCTAAATAGCTGGGACTACAGGTGCGTGCCACCACGCCTACCAACATTTTTCTTTCTTTCTTTCTTTCTTTCTTTTTTCTTTCTTTCTTTCTACACATAGTCTTGTTCTGTCACCCAAGCTGGAGTGCAGTGGTGCAATCTCTGCTCACTGCAACCTCAACCTCCTGGGTTCCAATGATTCTAATCCCTCAGTCTCCTGAGTAGCTGGGGCTACAGGCACACACCACCACACTCGGCTAATTTTTGTATTTTTAGTAGAGATGGGGTTTCACCATGTTAGCCAGGCTGGTCTCAAACTCCTGACCTCAAGTGACCCGCCAGCCTCGTCATCCCAAAGTGTTGGGATTACAGGCATTAGCCATTACACCAGCCTTTTTTCATTTTTTGTAGAGACTTGCTATATTGCCCAGGCTGGTCTTGAACTCCTGGCCCCCAGCGATCCTCCCACCTCATTCTCCCAAAGCGCTGGAATTACAATTCCCCACACCCAGCTTTTATTCCTAAATTTAACAAAATTTCAGAGTCCCTGTGGTAGGCAGAATAAGAGTTCCCCCTAAAGATGTCTATGTCCTAATCCTAATCCCTGAATCCTGTGACGATGTTACCTTATATGGCAAAAGGGACTTTACAGATCTGATTAACTTGAGCTTAATCGGGGTGGGCCCAATGTGATAACACTGCTTACAAGAGTGGGGGCAGGAGAGCCACAGTCAGAGAAGCAGATGTGACAAAGGAGGCTGGGACTGGGGTCAGAGGGATTGACTGTAAGAAGGTCACAGCTGAAGTGAATGGCTTTGAAGATGGAGGAAGGAACCATAAGGCAAAGAGTGCCAGCAGCCTCTGGAAGCTGGAAGACACAAGGGAACGGATTCTCCCCTAGAGCCTCCTGAAAAAATGCAGCCCAGGCCGGATGCTGGAGCTCACGCCTGTAATCCCAACACTTTGGGAGGCTGAGATGGGTGGATTACCTGAAGTCAGGGGTTCAAGACCAGCCTGGCCAGCACAGTGAAACCCTGTCTCTACTAAAATACAAAAATTAGCCAGGCATGGTGGCACACCTATAGTCCCAGCTACTCGAGAGGCTGAGACAGGAGAATTACTTGAACCTGGGAGGCCGAGGTTGCAGTGAGCTGAGATTGTGCCACTGCACTCCAGCCTGGGCAACAGTCTCAAAAAAAAAAAAAAAAAGAAAAGAAAAGAAAAGAAAAAAAGAACACAACCCTGCTAACATCTTGATTTTAGCTCAGTTCACCACTGCAGTCTTTGGTTCTCCAGAACTGTAAGATAATCAATGTGTGTTGCTTTAAGCCATTAAGTTGGCGGCAATGTGCTGCAGCAGCCACAGGAGTTATAGACAGGAATTGGCACGGTCCCCAGAGCATGGTCCCGTGTCTTCTGCTCTATCTCTAAACATACTCCTTTGGGGTTTTCATCCAGTTTGTGACAAACTCATAAATCTATGTTTCTGGTCCACTATGTGCATTTTTCCACGTGACACTAATAGATTTGATTTGTTCCCAGGTTCTTAGTGCAAGCATGAAAAAATGCAATGACTACGTTTGGTTTTTTTCTTTTACTTTTCCTTTTTTCTTTTTTTTTTTTTTTTTTTTGAGACAGAGTCTCACTCGTGGCCCAATTCACCTATTGAGTAGGAAAAAAATTGTATGTTCACAGTTACTCATATTCTAACCATTACATTTCCGGCTGGGCAGTGGCTCACACCTGTAATCCTAGCACTTTGGGAGGCTGAGGCAGGCAGATCACTTGAGGTCAGGAATTTGAGACCAGCCTGGCCAACGTGATGAAACCCTGTCTCTACTAAAAATATAAAAAATTAGCTGGGCATGGGGGTGGGGGCGCACCTGTAATCCCAGGTACTTGGGAGGCTGAGGCAGTGAACCTGGGAGGCAGAGGTTGCAGTGAGCCAAGATCACACCACTGCAATCCAGACTGGGTGACAGAGCGAGACTCCGTCTCAAAAACAGAAACAAAAAGAAAACCTAGTCATTACATTTCCTCAGTATATCAGTCAGATAATATCAAGTATTTAAATAGTTTGGTATATTCTTGTGCTTGAGCTATGCAACTTCATTATTCTTCAACATCTGGCTGAAAACTCCTGTTAATCCTTGAACCTGGAGAACACAAAGAAGACCCAATCTCAGCACCACACAACTCCACGCTCCCAGAAGTACTACATCATTGATTTTTTAAGTTGGAGTTTCACTCTTGTTGCCCAGGCTGGAGTGCAGCGGCGCGATCTTGGCTCACCACAACCTCTGCCTCCCAGGTTCAAGCGATTCTCCTACCTCAGCCTCCAGAGTAGCTGGGACTACAGGCACCTGCCACCACGCCGAGCTAATTTTGTATTTTTAGTAGAGACAGGGTTTCTCTGTGTTGGTCAGGCTCGTCTCAAACTTCCAATCTCAGGTGATCCGCCTGCCTTGGCTTCCCAAAGTGCTGGGATTACAGGCATGAGCCGCTGCGCCTGGCCCAACACCAGCTCTTTGAAACTTTTGTATTCCTGCTCTGTGTTGAGTGGTGCAACCTCAATATCTTTCAGCTTCTGGTTGAAAAATGGTGATTTCTGCCCTCCTGGAGATATTTGGCAGTCTGGAGGGACACGTTGTTTGTCATGACTGGGGGAGGTAGAGGCCATTCTTAAAGCCAGATAAATAAAAAATATGAGTCTATAATCCCTGCCCCTTGGGAAGCTGAGGCAGGAAGATCTCTTGAGCCCAGGAGTCTGAGGCTGCAGTGAGCATGATTATCCCATGCACTCCAGCCTGTGTGACAAAGCAAGACTCCGACGAGAAAGAGACAGAGAGAGAGAGAGAAAGGAAAGGAAAGGAAAAGGAAAGGGGAAAGGAAAGGGGAAAGGAAAGGGAAAAGGAAAGGAAAGGAAAAGGAAAGGAAAGGAAAGGGAGCAAGGCCTGATAGCTCACTCCTGTAATCCCAGCACTTTGGGAGGCCCATATGAGAGGACTGCTCAAGCCCAGGAGTTCTACATTAACCTGGGCACATGGCAAGATCCTGTCTCTACCAAAAAATTTTTTTCAATACACTGGACACGGTGGCACATGCCTGTAATCTTAGCACTCTGGGAGGCTGAGACAGGCGGATCATCTGAGGTCAGGAGTTTGAGACCAGCCTGGCCAACATAGTGAAATTCCATCTCTACTAAAAATACAAACATTAGTTGGGCGTGGTGGTGCGTGCCTGTAATCCCAGCTACACAAGGAGCCTGAAGCAGGAGAATCTCTTGAGCCCTGGAGGCGGAGGTTGCAGTGAGCCAAGATCGTGCCACTGCACTCCAGCCTGGATGACAGAGTGGGACTCCATCTCAAAATAAATAAATAAATAAATTTTTGAAAAATTAGCTGGTTGTGCTGGCGCATGCCTGTATTCCCAACTACTGGGGAGGCTTTCAACAGGGAGCAGTGGTTCTCAACAGGGGGCAGTTCTGTCCCCCTAAGGGACATTTGTCAACATCTGAAGACTTTCTGGTTGTCACACCTGGAGGAGGGAGGCAGCCTCTGGTATCTCATGAGTGGAGGCCAGGGATGCCACTAAACATCCTACAAGGCACAGGACAGCCCCACGAAAAATTATCTGACCACAGCTGAGGTTGAGAAGTGCTATACCAAATGAATCCTGTACAGAAGTTTTTTTTTTCTGTTTTTAAAAATAGAGACAGGGTCTCCCTATGTTACCCAGGCTGATCTCGAACTCCTGGTCTCAAGGAGTTCAAGCCTCAGCCTCCCAAAACTCTGGGATTATAGGCATGGGCCACCATGCCCAGCCTACAGAAGTTTTTAAAATCAGGTTTGGATTAGCTTGGCCACCTGTACTCCAATCTCCCAGTTGGAAGAGATTCAGAGGATCTTTCAATCATCTGATTCATGATTCTCTTTCACGGACAGTTTCCAATTCTGGATTCTGTTTCTGGAGCAACTGCTGTTATATACACTCCACTCCATACAAATACACCTAAGGTGCTATGAGAGGGGATTTGCCTGGCATGGTGGCTCACGCTCGTAATCCCATCACCTTGGGAGGCAGAGATGGGATCACTTGAGCCTAGGAGCATGAGACCAGCCTGAGCAACATAGCAAGATTCCATCGCTAGGAAAAAAAAAAAAAAGGCCAAGAGTGGAAGTGTATGCGTGTAGTAGTCCCAGCGACTCCAGGGACTGGGGTGGGAGGATCACTTGAGCCCTGGAGGTCAAGACTGCAATAAGTTGTGATGGCTCCCCTTTACTGCAGCCTGAGTGACAGAGCAAGACTCCTGTCTAAAAAAGAAAGAAAAGAAAGGAGAGGGTGGGTGTGGTGGCTCATGCCTATAATCCCAGCACTTCAGGAGGCCAAGGTGGGTGGATCACGAAGTCAGGAGTTTGAGACCATCTTGGCCAACATAGAGAAACCCCATCTCTACTAAAAATACAAAAAGTAGCCAGGTGTGGTGGGCAGCCACCTGTAGTCCCAGCTACTCGGGAGGCTGAGGCAGGAGAATCACTTGAACCTGGGAGGCAGAGGTTGCAGTGAGCTGAGACCATGCCATTGCACTCCAGCCTGGGTGACAGAGTGAGACTCCACCTCAAAAAAAAAAAAAAAAAAAAAAGAGAGAGAAAGGAAAGAAAGCAACAAGAAAACAAATGAGCTCCCATGCACTTCAACCACCTCTCCTTCGAGTTGTTCTCCCTACACAACAGCAAAGCTGGATCCTCAGGAAGACGCCACAGAATGCCGACAATCCAATTCCTCTCTCACTGATGACATTTGAAACTGTTTTCTCTTCCGAAGCAGTGCTCTTGGTTTTCTTTTTTGTTAGGGGTAGCCTCTGGGCTTTGGGAAAGAGAAGTGAGAGGAAGAGTGGATGATATCAGCTGCATCTTTCTCTTTGACAAACAAATCCCCCATCCTTTAATGAGTACTAGCCCCCCAACTCTCCAAAACAATGTCCAGTCCCACCAATACTGTAAGAGTGTCATTTCCTGCTTCAACTCTTGCAAATAATGAATTATAACAAAATTTTTTTAAATGAGACTTGGATGAGTAATAAAAAGTTATTGTCAAATTCTCCTTTCCCTAACTACATTCCATAAACTTGTTTAAGCCTCTCTGTATACATATAGATACATACAGATATATATAGATATATGCAGATATATACACATATATATATATATATATACATATATAAAGATATATACACAGAGAAGCTTAAACAAGTTCATGGAATGTAGTTAAGGAAAGGAGAATTTGACAATAACTTTTTATTACTCATCCAACTCTCATTTTAAAAAATTTTGTTGTAATTCATTATTTGCAAGAGTTGAAGCAGGAAATGAAAAAAAAAAAACACCCAAAAAACTGTATATATATATATATACAGTTTTTTTTTTTTTTTTTTTTTTTTTTTTTTTTTTAATTTTTGTTGGTGTGTGTCCCAGTGTGGGGTGCAATGGGCAGGGAAAGCACAATATAAACGGTGCCGCGAAGGTTAAAGCGATTGTTCCGCCACAGCCTTCCGTTTTGCTGGGATTTTTTACCGGCGTCTGCCACCATGTCGCCAATTTTTTTTTTTTTTTTTTTTTTTTTTTGCAGTTTTAGTAAAGATGGGGTTTCACCATGTTGGCCAGGCTGGTTCCAAACTCCTGACCTCGTGATCCACCTGCCTAGGCCCCCCAAAGTGCTAGGATTACAAGTGTGAGCCACCGGGCCGGCCTTTTTTTTTTTTTTTTTTTCTGAGACAGGATCACACTCTGTTGCCCAGGCTGGAGTGCAGTGGTGCAGTCACAGCTCACTGCAGCCTAGACCTGCACTCAAGTGATCCTCCCACCTTCAGCCCTCCCTAGTAGCTGGGAGTACAGGCATGCGCCACCACGCCCAGCGAATTTTTACAATTTTTTTTGTAGAAACAGCATCTCGCCATGTTTCCCAGGTTGATATCGAACTCCTGGGCTCAAGCAATCCTCTCATCTGGGTCTCCCAAAGTGCTGTGATTACAGGAGTGAGCTACCATGCCTTGCTCCTTTTCTTTCTTTGAGTCGGAGTCTTGCTTTGTGATCCAGGCTGGAGTGCAGTGGCATGATCATAGCTCACTGCAGCCTTGAACTCCTGGGCTCAAGCGATCCGCCTGCCTCAGCTTCCCAAGGTGCAGGGATTACAGACTCATATTTTTAATTTATTTAACTTTAAGCACGGTCTCTACCTCCCCAAGTCGTGACAAACAACGACGTTTCCCTCCAGACTGCCTTGTCTCTAGGAGGGCGAAACCACCCTTTTTCAACCAGAAGTTGAAAGATATTGAGGTTACACCACTCAAAACAGAGCGGGAATACAAAAATATCAAAGAGCTGGTGTTATCTCAGTGACACCTCTTTTAGCTTCAGTGACACCCTAACTCTCGTGGTCTTCTCCTACCTCCCTAGCCACTCCCCAGTCAGTCTCCTTTCCTGTACTTAAATTTCACAGTAGCCCAGGCGTTGGCCAAGGTCTTCCGCTCTCCACTGAAACTTACTCCTTTGAGGTTTTCATCTAGTTCTCCAGCTATAAATAGCATCTCCATTGATAATCTCACAAATAAGGCACTTTCAAGTCAGTGGAGGAAATGACAGTATTGGGACAAAGGACTTTCCACATACGGGAGAAAAAAATCGTTCATCGCTGTGGGAGGGCTGCCGGATCTCGTCCGCGCTCCCTTTGAGCACCTACAGTGAGAGTAGGATTCCAACGGGCACCCCAATCCACAAGTCAGTCAAGCTGCCAGGGCTCCAAGAAAGACCCACGGAGGTAGAGGGGAACGTCCGGGGAGGCGGAGGCTGATGAAGGCTGCGAGTGAGACCCGCAGAGGCAGATGTCGGCAGGTCTGCGCGCTCGCAACCGGACCCCCACCCGGACAGCAGGACCTTGGCGCGCGACCCTCGGATTCTGCGAAACCCGACAACCGACTGGGTGCAAGAGCGCGGTCACCACTAAAGCGAGCATCAGCCAATCACTGGAGGAAATCCGCAGCCTCGTTTTAAGCGACCAATCAGAGACCGCAGCGACCTATTATGACATCCTCGAGAACCAATGAAAAACGGGAATTCTCTTAGCCTGCCTCCTGAGCTTCAACCCCGTAGAGACCGCTCAAAGTTTTATAAAGGGTACAACTTAGAAAACAACTCTGCAGCTGGATTAGAGACCCTGTGTTTTCAAAGACGGTGAAGAGGGCTGGAGTAAATTCTAGAAGCGAGCAAGACCGCACTACACCAAAATGTCGCGGGCAGCGGACTAGCTAGTCACAATCTAACCCAGGGCCGACGCGGGAGGGACGTGCCGCTGCGCGCTGACGTCACGCGCCAAGCCCCGCCCCACCGGCCGCGCATATAGCGTAAGCCTGGCGCGCGCGCGCACTATTGTGTGGCTGGACTCGGCCGCCGCTGCGGTGTGAGGCGCGTGTTCGGGCTCTTGCCGTCCCCGCACCCGCACCGCGGCTACTGGCTTGCGGTCCGCCGTTCAACAACCAGCCCTTGGGACCCTGCCCGCCACGGACATGCCGCGCGTCTACATAGGACGCCTGAGCTACAACGTCCGGGAGAAGGACATCCAGCGCTTTTTCAGTGGCTATGGCCGCCTCCTCGAAGTAGACCTCAAAAATGGGTGAGTCGGGCCGGGGCGCCGGCGCCCAGCGTGCCAGGCCTGGGGCGGCGGGAACTCTCCAAGGAAAGAGGCGGCCAAGGCCGCGGCGCCGCGTGGCAGGGCCTCCAAGATGGCGGCGGCGCGGCGCCGCGGGGGCGCGCGGCGGGTTGCGGGCGCGCGCACGTGCGCGCCCTGACTAACGACGCCCCCGTCGGTGTCCGGCCCTCGCACCGCCCCCAGGTACGGCTTCGTGGAGTTCGAGGACTCCCGCGACGCCGACGACGCCGTTTACGAGCTGAACGGCAAGGAACTCTGCGGCGAGCGCGTGATCGTAGAGCACGCCCGCGGCCCGCGTCGCGATCGTGACGGCTACAGCTACGGAAGCCGCAGTGAGTCCCACCCCCGCGCGCTCCGCGCCCTTGGGGACCCTTGGGGGCGGGGGGGTGTGGGGTGGGGCCTCCCAGCCCGGGCAGGCGCGAGGACCGGAGGTCGTTTGACTCGGGTATCCCTGAGTACCGCCGCCTTCACGTCTGCCCGGGGCGGGCATGGGACGCCGGAGCGCGGGGATTGGGTCAGGGTGTTTGCTTTTAGTTGGCAAGTTGGGAGGTGGGTGGCTTCTTCTGGCCCCTTGTCAGCACTGTCACGGGTTCTTCCCACGGAGGAAGTAAGGGGTGGCTGTATTTGTTGTATCCCCCTTACTTACCTATCAGTGCGTTAGTTAGGGGTTTAGAGGCAGGCTAGGGTGGAGGGGGGGCGGGGGGTGGGGGACGGGGAAGGGGAGGAGCTTAAAGTATAGGTTTTAAAGCTATGGAAATTGATGGGGGCCAAAGACAGTACTATTTCAAAGTAACGTGGTGTTGTACCACAAAGTAGATCTAAATAAGCTTTATGCTGTATTCGAACTAGTTGGGGCATGTTACTGGGAGGAGGTTGGGGGGATTTTTGGTTATGTTAAATGTTTGATGTTTAAATTGTTGCATGTTGAATTCAAACTTTTTAACAAGTCCTTGATGTTTCAATTTGAAAGTGACCAATGGGGCTGAGGCTGTGTCCACTGAGGCTAAGATGACTGCCTTTCCTGATTGGCCTTGGCTTTTCCATACATTGTGTGACCCTTGCCCTATGACCCTTTGGCTGACCTTACCGGAAGCCATGACGACAGCAGCCTTTTGCCATTAGACGCAGGGTGATGGTGAGGATTCCAAGGGTTAGACAAAACTGGTTAATCTGAACTAGGTGACTGTTACCTTGCGTGTTTTGTGGCCAAACCACCACCAAAAACCTCACACTGTGATGTAAGTACTTAGTGTAAAACTAGTAAACATTTTTGTAAAATGTAGAAATGCATGTAATCAGTTAAGTTTTATATTTTACAATGTTCTGTAAAATAAAACTTAGCGAGGTAAATTGAATAAAGGAGCAGTCACTCTCTAACAGATTGTAGGAGAGGTTTAGTTGGATTTAGTCTATTGGACTTGCCCTTAATTTAATTTATGGCAAATCACAAATGTGTCGAAGGTTTAGCAATATAATAGCAAAGTCCTCCAGTAAATAAAAGTTGATATGTTTGTACTAACTTTCAAAGACATGCATTTTTATCATTACAAGGCATCTAATTGTTCCCTTCATGTGATAAAGGTGGTGGAGGTGGATACAGCAGTCGGAGAACATCTGGCAGAGACAAATACGGACCACCTGTTCGTACAGAATACAGGCTTATTGTAGAAAATCTTTCTAGTCGGTGCAGTTGGCAAGATTTAAAGGTGTGTGCTATAATTCAGGATACAAGTGAATGCTTTAAAGTAGGCTCTGTTTACATTCTTATTTCTGGGGATTCATTGTAGTATATACATCTTTTAAGATTTCCAAGTCTGACCGACCTTGTCATTTTAGGATTTTATGCGACAAGCAGGTGAAGTAACCTATGCGGATGCCCACAAGGAACGAACAAATGAGGGTGTAATTGAGTTTCGCTCCTACTCTGATATGAAGCGTGCTTTGGACAAACTGGATGGTACAGAAATAAATGGCAGAAATATTAGGCTTATTGAAGACAAGCCACGCACAAGCCATAGGCGATCTTACTCTGGAAGCAGATCCAGGTAACTTGTGGGGAGAAAACAATATTTGCCAATTTAAAAAAAGGGAGTAATTGGGTAATTTCAGTTGTTGCCTACTTGAATTAAAGCCAGCTTTTAGTTTCTCTTGGCTATCATTGGGTTCTTTTCTAGTTGTTTTGACAGATTTAATTTTGTAGTAAAGAAATACATTATTCTTTGGCTTATCTATTTTTGCCAAATAGCACAGATGTATTTAAGATGGACTAGGATTAAGACTTCATTGTGTTTTTCGTAATAGGTCTCGATCTAGAAGACGGTCACGAAGTAGGAGTCGCAGGAGCAGCCGCAGTAGATCTCGAAGTATATCAAAAAGTCGCTCCCGGTAAATAACGTTGTGTTGAGCCTCTGAATGTTACTGTACTTGTTTATGGAGTTAGTGTATGTTCTTACAGAGTTTTGAGAAAATTGGTTTTCTCTTGTCCAGTTCCAGGTCGCGGAGCAAAGGTCGGTCACGTTCTCGTTCAAAAGGCAGGAAATCTAGATCAAAGAGCAAATCTAAGCCCAAGTCTGATCGGGGCTCCCATTCACATTCTCGAAGCAGATCTAAGGATGAGTATGAGAAATCTCGAAGCAGGTCTCGGTCCCGATCCCCCAAAGAAAATGGAAAGGGTGATATAAAGTCAAAATCCATATCAAGG
>CAUYLG010023207.1:0-49288 GCA_963573385.1 Cacajao melanocephalus
TGTGGTTCTTGATTTTCTGTTCTTGTTTCAGTTTGCTGAGACTGATGGTTTCCAGGTTCATCTATGTCCCTACAAAGGACACGAACTCATCATTTTTTATGGCTGCATAGTATTCCATGGTGTATGTGTGCCACGTTTTCCCTGTCCAGTCTATCATCGATGGGCATTTGGGTTGGTTCCAAGTCTTTGCTGTTGTAAACAGTGCTGCAATGAACATACATGTGCATGTGTCCTTATAATAGAATGATTTATATTCCTTTGGATATATACCCAGTAATGGGATTGCTGGGTCAAATGGAATTTCTATTTCTAGGTCCTTGAGGAATCACCACACTGTCTTCCACAATGGTTGAACTAATTTACACTCCCACCAACAGGGTAAAAGTGATTCTATTTCTCCACATCCTCTCCAGCATCTGTTGTCTCCAGATTTTTAAATGATTGTCATTCTAACTGGCATGAGGTGGTATCTCAATGTAGTTTTGATTTGCATTTCTCTAATGATCAGTGATGATGAGCATTTTTTCATATGCTTCTTGGCCTCATATATGTCTTCTTTTGAAAAGTGTCTGTTCATATCCTATGCCCACTTTTGAATGGGTTTGTTTGTTTTTTTCTTGTAAATCTGTTTTAGTTCTTTGTAGATTTTGGACATAAGTCCTTTGTCGGATGAGTATGTTGCAAAAATTTTTCCCCATTCTGTTGTTTGCTGGTTCACTCTAATGATTGTTTCTTTTGCTGTGCAGAAGCTCTGAAGATTATTTAGATCCCATTTGTCTATTTTGGCTTTTGTTGCCAATACTTTTTGTGTTTTAGTCATGATGTCCTTGCCTATGGCTATATCCTGAATGGTTTTGCCCAGGTTTTCTTCGAAGGTTTTTATGGTGTTAGGTCTTATGTTTAAGTATTTAATCCATCTGGAGTTAATTTTAGTGTAAGGTGTCAGGAAGGGGTCCAGTTTCTGCTTTCTGAACATGGCTAGCCAGTTTTCCCAACACCATTTATTAAACAGGGACTCCTTTCCCCATTGCTTTTGTAAGGGTTGTCAAAGATCAGATGGTTGTAGATGTGTGGCATTGCCTCCAAGGCCTCTCTTCTGTCCCATTGGTCTATATCTCTGTTTTGGCACCAGTATCATAATATTTTGATTACTGTAGCCTTGTAGTATAGTTTGAAGTCAGGTAGCATGATCCCGTCAGCTTTGTTCTTTTTGCTTAGGATTGTCTTGGCTATGTGGGCTCTCTTTTGGTTCCATATGAAGTTTAAGGTGATGTTTTCCAGTTCTGCGAAGAAGGTCATTGGTAGCTTGATGAGGATAGCGTTGAATCTATAAATTACTTGGGCAGTATGGCCATTTTCACTATTTTGATTCTTCCTAACCATGAGTATGGAATGTTTCTCCATCTGTTTGTGTCCCCTCTTATTTTGTTGAGCTGTGGTTTGTAGTTTTCCTTGAAAAGAGCCTTTACATCCTTTGTTAGTTGTATTCCTAGGTATTTTGTTCTCTGTAGCAATTGCGAATGGCAGTTCATTCTTGATTTGGTTCTCTTGAAGTCTGTTATTGGTGTGTAGGAATGCTTGTGATTTTGGCACATTGATTTTGTATCCTGAGATTTTGCTGAAGTTACTTCTCAGTTTAAGGAGATTTGGGGCTGAGATGATAGGTCTTCTAAATATACAGTTATGTCATCTGCAAACAGAGACAATTTGACTTCCTCCTTTCCTAATTCAATGTGCTTTATTTCTTTTTCTTGCCTGATTGCTCTGGCTAAAACTTCCAATATTATATTGAATAGGAGTGGTGAGAAAGGGCATGCTTGTCTAGTGCCAGATTTCAAAGGAAATGCTTCCAGTTGTTGCCCATTCTGTATGATATTTTCTGTGGGTTTGTTATAGATAGCTTTTATTATTTTGAGATACGTTCCATCAGTACCTAGTTTATTGAGGGTTTTTAGCATAAAGGGCTGTTGAATTTTGTTGCGGGCCTTCTCTGCATCTATTGAGATAACCATGCGGTTTTTGTCTTTGGTTCTGTTTATGTGGTGAATTACGTTTATAGACTTGCATATGTTGAACCAGCCTTGCATCCCCGGGATGAAGTCTAATTTATCATCATGGATACGCTTTTTGATGTGCTGTTGCAATCAGTTTGCCAGTATTTTATTGAAGATTTTTGCATCTATGTTCATCATGGATATTGGCCTGAAGTTTTCTTTTCTTGTTGAGTCTCTGCTGGGTTTTGGTATGAGGATGATGTTGGTCTCATAAAACGATTTGGGGAGGATTCCCTCTTTTTGGATTGTTTGGAATAGTTTCAGAAAGAGTGGTACCAGCTCCTCTTTGTATGTCGGGTAGAATTTGTCTGTGATCCCATCTGGACCTGGGCTTTTTTTGGTTGGTAAGCTATTAATTGCTGCCTCAACTTCAGCCTTTGTTATTGGTCTATTCAGGGTTTCAACTTCTTCCTGGTTTAGGCTTGGGAGGGTGTCAGTGTCCAGGAATTTATCCATTTCTTTCAGGTCTACTGGTTTATGTGCATAGAGTTGTTTGTAATAATCTCTGATGGTGGTTTGTATTTCTGTGGAATCTGTTGTGATATCCCCTTTATTGTTTTTTATTGCATCTATTAGATTCTTCTCTCTTTTCTTTTTTATTAATCTGGCTAGTGGTCTATTTTGTTGATCTTTTCAAAAACATAGATCCTGGATTTATTGATTTTTTGAAGGGTGTTTTGTGTCTCTATCTCCTTCAGTTCTGCTCTGATCTTAGTTATTTCTTGTCTTCTGCTAGCTTTTGAGTTTTTTTGATCTTGCTCCTGTAACTCTTTCAATTTTGTTGATAGGGTGTCAATTTTAGATCTTTCCTTGCTTCTCATGTGGGAATTTATTGCCATAAATTTTATTCTAGATACTGCTTTAAATGTGTCCTAGAGATTCTGGTACGTTGTGTCTTCATTCTCATTGGTTTCAAAGAACATCTTTATTTCTGCCTTCATTTCATTGATTATCCAGTCAACATTCAAGAGCCAGTTGTTCAGTTTCCATGAAGTTGTGTGGTTCTGAGTCAGTTTCTGAATTCTGAGTTCTAATTTGATTGCACTGTGGTCTGAGAGACTGTTTGTTATGATGTCCATTCTTTAGCACATGCTGAGGAGTGATTTACTTCCAATTATGTGGTCAGTTTTAGAGTAGGTGTGATGTGGTGCTGAGAAGAATGTATATTCTGTGTATTTGGGGTGGAGAGTTCTATAAATGTTTATTAGGTTTGCTTGGTCCAGGTCTGCGTTCAAGTCCTGGATATCCTTGTTAATTTTCTGTCTTGTTTATCTGTCTAATATTGACAGTCGAGAGTTAAAGTCTCCCACTATTATTGTGTGGGAGTCTAAGTCTCTTTGTAGGTCATTAAGAACTTGCTTTATGTATCTAGGTGCTCCTGTATTGGGCACATATATATTTAGGATCATTAGCTCTCCTTGTTGCATTGATCCTTTTACCATTATGTAATGACTTTCTTTGTCTCTTTTGATCTTTTTTGGTTTAAAGTCTATTTTATCAAAGACTAGGATTGTAACTCCTGCTTTTTTTTTGCTCTCCATTTGCTTGGTAGATCTTCTTCCATCCCTTTATTTTGAGCCTTTGTGTATCCTTGCATGTAAGATGGGTTTCCTTGATACAGCACACCGATGAGTTTTGACTTTTTACCCAATTTGCCAGTCTGTGTCTTTTGATTGGGGCATTTAGCCCATTTATATTTAAGGTTAATATTGTTATGTGTGAATTTGATTCTGATATTTTGATGCTAGCTGTTTTTTTTGCCCATTAGTAGACGCAATTTCTTCATTGTGTCAATGCTCTTTACCATTTGGTACATTTTTGGAGTGGCTGGTACTGGTTGTTCCTTTCTATGTTTAGTGCTTCTTTCAGGAGCTCTTGTAAGACAGGCCTGGTGGTGATGAAATCTCTGAGAAATTGCTTGTTCATAAAGGATTTTATTTCTTCTTTGCTTATGAAGCTTAGTTTGGCTGGATATGAAATTCTAGATTGAAAGTTATTTTCTTTAAGCATGTTGAATATTGGCCCTCACTCTCTTCTGGCTTGTAGGGTTTGTGCTGAGAGATCTGCTGTGAGTCTGATGGGCTTCCCTTTGTGGGTAACCCGACCTTTCTCTCTGGCTGCCCTTAGCATTTTCTCCTTCATTTCAACCCTGGTGAATCTGACGATGATGTGCCTTGGGCTTGTTCTTCTTGAGGAATATCTTTGTGGTGTTCTTTGTTTTTCCTGGACTTGAATGTTGGCTTGTCTTGCTAGGTTGGGGAAGTTTTCCTGGATAATATCCTGAAGAGTGTTTTCCAGCTTGGATTCATTCTCTCTGTCACATTCAGGTACACATATCAAATGTAGATTAGGTCTTTTCACATAATCCCATATTTCTTGGAGGTGTTGTTCATTTCTTTTTACTCTTTTTTATCTAATCTTGCCTTCTCATTTTATTTCATTGAGTTGATCTTCAATCTCTGATATCCTTTCTTCTGCTTGGTTGATCCAGCTGTTGAAACTTGTGTATGCTTTGCAAAGTTCTCGTATTGTTTTTCAGCTCCATCAATTCATTTGTATTCCTCTGTAAGCTGTTTATTCTCATTAGCATTTCATCAAACGTTTGTTCAAGGTTCTTGGTTTATTTGCGTTGTGTTAGAACACGTTCCTTTATCTCAGAGAAGTTTGTTATTACCCACCTTCTGAAGCCTGTTTCTGTCAATTCATCAGACTCATTCTTCATCCAGCCTTGTTCTCTTGCTGGTGAGGAGTTGTGATCCCTTAGAGGAGGAGAAGTGTTCTGGTTTTGGGTGTTTTCATCCTTTTTGTGCTGGTTTCTTCCCATCTTTGTGGATTTATCTACCTGTGGTCTTTGTGGTTGGTGACTTTCAGATGGGGTCTCTGAGTGGACGTCTTTTCTGTTGCTGATGAAGTTATTTCTTTCTGTTTCTTAGTTTTCCTTCTAACAGTCAGGCTCCTCTGCTGTAGGACTGCTGAGGTCCACTCCAGACCCTTCTTGCCTGGAGATCACCTGCAGCAGCTGCAGAACAGTAAGGGTTGCTGCCAGGTTCTTCTTCTATTATCTTTGTCCCAGAAGGATACCCTCCAGATGTCAGCCTGAGCTCTCCATTATGAGGTATCTCTTTGACTATACGGGGGTCGGGGAGCTGCTTGAGGAGACAGTCTGTCACTTATAGGAGCTCAAGTGCTGAGCTGTGAGCTCTGTTGTTCTGTTCAGTGCTGCTGGGCAGGTATGTTTAAGTCTGCTGCAGCAGAACTCACAACCGCCTTTTTTTCCCCAGGTGCTCTGTCCTGGGAAGTTGGGGCTTTATTTTTAAGTTCCTGTCATTCTGTTGCCTTTTTTCAGAGATGCCCTGCCCAGTGAGGAGGTAGCCTAGTCACAGTCTGCCAGCAGAGGCGTTGCTGAGCTGCCGTGGGCTCTGCCCAGCTGCTGTGTGAACTTCCTTGAAGTTTTATTTATAGGGGTATAATTAGAACTTCCTCGGTAATGGCAGACTGTCTCTGTAGCGGTGGACTGCCTCAGTAATGGCGGATTGCCGCAATAGTGGTGGATTGCCTCGGTAATGGCAGATGCCCTTCCCCCAACAGAGCTGGACCGTCCCAGGTCCAGCTGTGCTTGCTGTGAAACTCTAATCCAGAGCATTTTGGATTGCTGGTCTTTGTGGGGGTGGGACCAGCTAAGCCAGATCCCTGGCTCCCTGTTGCAGTCCCCTTTTCTTCAGTTGAATGGGCGACTTTGTCTCTCAGGTGTTCCAGTCGCCAGTTGAAGAAGTGCCAGGATTTGTGTGAGTTTTTGTGTGGAGACCTGCTGTGCCAGCTGAAACAGCTGTGCTGGAGACTCATGGTGCTTTTCTGCCTGGGAATCTCCTGGTCTGTGGGCAGTAAAAGTTCATTTGGAAATGTGATCACTCACCCTCTGTGTTTTCACAGGGAACTGCAATCCAGAGCTGTTCCTATTTGTCCATCTTGGATCCTCTCTGAGTCCACATTTTTAAGTTAATTTATATTATTAATCACATTTATAAACCAGAAA
This sequence comes from Cacajao melanocephalus, assembly GCA_963573385.1. NCBI lineage: Eukaryota > Metazoa > Chordata > Mammalia > Primates > Pitheciidae > Cacajao > Cacajao melanocephalus. Next base: position 6,088 of record CAUYLG010023207.1, read on the forward strand.
ATGTCTGAGCCAGATTTCAATCAGTTTAGAGGTTTATTTTGCCAAGGTTGAGGATGGGCCCAGGAAAAAGAAACACAAGTTACAATTGGATCTAGGATCCATGCTTTCTCCAAGAAGGGTTTTGAGAACTTTATACTTAAAGGAAAAAGAGTAGACAGGTGGGGAAGGAGGAGTAGAAAAAAACAAAACAAAACAGAGAAAGGGGGATATAGACAATGAAATGGTTACACTCTTGTGAAGCTCTGATTAGTGCTCACTGAATCCACATTTTACATGTGAAAAGAGAGGAGTAGAAAAAAAATGTTATGGACTCATCCTGTGTTCAGCAGATCTACATTTTACATAAGATAAGGTGAGTATAGTATAGAGGAAGAAGTCAAATACGCAGTTGTCTCAGAGTGAGCAGGTGGACAATTTCTAGTTTTGTCTTTGTCCCATATCTGTGAAGATAGGCTCTTAGTTTACACTGTCGGAGTAAGATTCAACAGACCTTTGTTTTTGGGTTAGTTCATAAAGGGCAATATATATCCTGAAACATTTGGGGGCCCACGGGAAATTTCCTTGTGAGCAATTTGTGATGCTCATCTGGAGAGAGACATGGCCGTCTATGTCACAGCTATCTAAGAACAAACAAGAAAGCAGTTTCATTATTATTATTATTTTTGCATGACTCAGTTTGCAAGTTAAACTTTCCCTTTGGCAGAGTGAGTGTGGGGTCTCAATATTTCATTTTCCTTTCACAAATTGATTAGTTTTAAAAGTAAAAACCAACATTGCAACCAACATTGCATTCTTAGGATGAACTCTATTTAGTTAAGATGTATCAACATTTTTAGATATTTTTAGACTTTATGTTATACAGTTGTGTTAAAAATCTTTGCCCCTATTTTCTTGAAAAGTATTGACCCATAATTGTTTTTTTATTCTTCCTAATATTTTTATCTGGTTAGGGTATCGAGATAATGTTGCCTTATGCTGAATTAGTTTATGTAGAATAGATATTAATTCTTCTTTTAATGTTTTCTAAAATTCGCTAGTAAACCCATTTGGACCTGGAGGTGTTTTTGTGAGAAAACTTCTAAATACAAGTTCAGTTTTTAAAAAAGATACAGGGCTTTTGATGTTATCAGTTTTGTTTTGTGTGTGCTTACCTATATTGTGTTTTTCAATGAATATGCTCATTTCACCAAAGTCATAAACTTCATTTTCATGCACTCTTTCATAATGTACCAATATGCCTTTGTATTGTTTGCTGCAAGAGTAGAAATGTACCTCCTGTCATTTATGATAGTAGTAATTTATACCTTTGCTCTGTTTTTCCTAATCTGCCTGGCTAGAAATTTATCAATTTTATTGATCTTCTCTAGGAAACAGCCTTTGGTTTATTTGATTTTCTATATCTATTTCCTGTTTTCTGTCTTATTGATTTTTGCTCTTATGCTAAGTATCTCTTTTTATCCCCTTTTCTTTGGTGTTAGGGCTTTTCCCTTTGTTATATATGAGCAGACCCAGATGCCAGCACCAGATGACACAGTCCATACCATCCCCTCTGGGAAGGCCTGCACCCTTTCCTGCAGGAGGCAAGTTTGGGCTGTTGCCTTCCTGGATGGGCTGACTGCTTGGCCTGGGACTCTCCTCCCTGAGGTACCTCCAGAACAGTGTCTTGTAGCTGACTTACACAGTTGTCCCACATGGGCTGGACTTCAGGCACAAGTGATGTAGTCCAGAACTGTGGCCCATCAAGTATTCATTTCAGAGAATTATTTCTTGATATAAAGGCATGAATCCCTGCTGTAAAGATCTAGAGAGCCTGGAGAATGCAAAGAATGTTAACTATTTTAAATTAGAAACATTATTAAAAGAATTGTCTAGCTTGAGTCACACGTGAGGTAAATCAGTGGGCATGAGTCGCAGCCACAACTGATACCCTTTTTAACACAGAGCATTTTTGGGACTTATCAAGGAAGGAGAAGAAACTTTTCCACTGTTATCAGAGTGGTGGTCCTCACCTTCCTCTGGGAGGTCAGGTCCACAGCCCCCATCATCGCCCTTTCTGGAGACCTGTGAGTTCTTCTCCTGGTGGCAGTGAGACTTTGGGCCCATGCGCTGTCTGATTCTGGGCAGTAAAGGGCAACTTCAGTAGAACCCGAAGGTCAGTCCACACATCAGGCTCCAGAGAGAAGCCAGTGGAGTAAAGGCTGAGAACTTAAAAAAAAATTGGCAATGAAAATTTCAAAGTGGAAATGACAAAATACAAGTTACAATAGCACCAAAAATGCAATGGTTAGAGATAAATAGAACACAATACATGTGATATCTGTACACTGGAAACTGCAGAATGCTGTAGCAGGGAATTTTAAATAAATTAAATAAACAGAGAGCTGCACCATACTCTGTGATCAGAAGACACCATCATGAAGAACAGAGGTGAACTCTTACATACGGAAAAGAAAAGAGGAGAGAAAGTCTACAACTTTTAGAAGCAGAGCACTGACAGAGCACTGATTATTAGTGTGCTAGTTCAGGACATGGAAGAGAGGGGCCTGTTGGTACAACTGAGGTCATGGGAGAGAAGTAATTTGGGGATATGAGGCACTATAGAATACCAGGGGCTTGGTGACGGGATGTGATGGGGCTTCCTAAACTGAGACAGGAGTAACAAGAGGCCATAGCAGGTATCCTTAAAAAAATGGTCTCTGTCCTCAAACAATTATTTGGCAAAGATTCAAAAGCTTCTGTATCACTATCTCTCTACCTTCTGTTTTGTCAGAATCCCCACAGAGGCTAGGTCCTCTGTTCCTCCTGCACTTCTCTGCTCAGAAGACACACTGCTGGGAGCCTTTCTATTAGGATGTTAGTAACAATAGAGTTTTGGGACTTGACAACTCCTTACGGGCAATGTAGGTTGGAGTCCACAGACAGAGAACCATCTAGGAGAAATGCATACGCTCCTCAGTACTGTTCATGGATGTGACTGGAAGGGACTGGGAAATTTCTTTTACTCACCTTGACTATTTCCCAATGTATGTTAAATACAGAAATTCCTCACTGATTTGAGAGAAGCCCCATAAGTTGGGAATGATGAGTGGATTATTCTTTCCATCCCACCTTGGCACAGTGGGAGAACCACCGGCATGGATTAGGGAGATCGGTCAGCTGTGGGGCACTAGAAATGTTATTGAAGTCCGTGTCTCACCTGCAAAAAGTGGAGATTAGACCAATGGACTCAAAATCTCTTTCAAGGTCAAACATGATAAGGTTTTAGAAGAATGTTCTTCATGTTCAGGAAACCGAGGAAAACCACAGTAAGTCTGTCTGACTTTCCCGCATTTAACCCTCCGTGCATAGCACAGAGCCCAGCAGAGAGGATCTCTCTGTGGGATCATGCACAGAAGCCAACCAAGATGACAGGAGAGGCACGCTAGGAAAGCTATAAAGGAATAAAACACTCCGAACTCCAAAACACCCAACAAGCTTGTAGGTGTCAGTTAGGACGTTTTAAACTCCCAAGATTATAAGCCTTAATGGGTGATAAAATATATGATTTATTTCTAGCCAATGTTGAAATTAAATAAACAGCCATACCCACTCAGATCTGAAAGTCTCCAGTTTTCACCTTTTATTTTCGGAACCATATTCAATGCTCAACATCAGTCTGTTGCTTTGCTAAACAAGCGTACGACTCTTGAAGAACACAAGTATTCCACTTAATTTGGGAGATGGGAGTGTCTGGCTGGAGAGGAAGGATGGTGGCTAATTTTTTCTCTAGATTCATAAGAAGAAGCAAAGCTTCCAGGAAGACGAATGCTTCACTAGGCCTTCAAGTCCTGACTGTTGATTCAAAAGAAAGTTGTCGATGTAAAAGACACACTCTATGTGCAATTAGCTGCAGGAGTTTTAATAAAAGGCAAAAAGGCTAGTGACGATGCAGCCAGGCATGCATCACCTATGCAGGGCCACTTGCGGCTTCTGACTGCAGAGGTTTCTCAGTGACTAAGTGGGTATATGGGTTGAAGTGGGGGCGCGGGGCTCTCTCTCCCATTGGGGGTGCTGCTTTACAGTCAGATCCGTCATCACTCAGGGTTGATAAATGCCTCTGCCCTTCCTTCTGATTCACCCGCCATGGACAGCAGGGCCTAAAACATCCGACAAGTACCCATGGTTGAATTAAGAAGTTAATAATAAAGCTGGAAGTGGTTTGAGCAGAAGCTATGATCTTCTTCACCCCAGATCCAGCTATGCTCTGCAGAGTTTTCAATGGAAGCATGCATTAAAAGCCTCATTAATCTGGCCTTGGAGACAAAAATACTGTAAGACTGAGGTGCTCACATCTGTCTACTCACCTCGGAAGCCCATTCTAGGGGAAGATGCAGTTATGAATGTTGGGTTTATACTTGAAATATTCTGAGGAGCAGCTGTGTGCCTGGTAGAGGATGAGAGGCAGTTTATTTTTCCTTTTTGCTTGCTTGCTGCTCCCCTTAAAGAGTGCGTCTGGACACATTTCCAGCGGGTGAGAGCAACAGGAGGAAATGATAGCACCATGACAGGGTGAGAGCCCCATTGGCCCGGATTCCAGAGGCCAGAGGAGACTCGGGGCGCTGGAGAACTCACTGAAGTCTCTGCATCTCGCCTGCAAAATGTGGGGATTGAGACAGACAAACTCAAAGGCCTCTTCAAGGTCAATCAGGATATGAGTTTGCAGGGATGGGGGATTTTCCTGCACACTTCACCACCATTTAAAATTGGAGGGTGGCATAATTGATATTTATGGCTGTAGCAAACCTCTTAACCCTCTTCTATCCTCGTAACAACCTTTTTTGGGGGGTGTGATGGAAGAACAACTTTGACGAGAAAAAGGAGAAAGTCCACTGTGTCCATGGACAGTACTGAACGGCGAGAACCACGTGCTGCTTCAGCTGCGTGAGTTCAGCTGGGGGCTGGAAACAGTTACGACTCAGGAACCTGCAGAATCTGCCTATCATCCAGGGGCTCTGTAAAGCATTTGATTTAGATAAGAACACTCTAAGCACTCACATTTTATTTCCTTGCTATCTATAATCAAGTAAAGAGAAATCCAAGTTTTACTGCTAACAGGTGCCCTAAAAACAACCTTGGAAAACCAACCAGGAAGCCCAGGTCTTCCTCTGGCTGTGATCCCAGCTTGCTCTGCCACCCAGAAAATTCCTCTCACTTTTCCTGGCTTTAATTTGTTTGTCTGTAAAACAGAGGCAGGTGGACAAATTCATCTTCACCATTCCGCTAGCAGGAGTTAAACAAACAAACATAGCTCTATGCGTTGCTGGTGTGTGCGCTCACAATGCATCTTGAAGTCCTCATATACGAAAAAACAAAACCGTATTTTACTTGGTAAATAGGTCACCTATACTAGTCATTAAAACAGGGTACCCATTGCTGAAAAAGAGAGCCTTCGGTACTAGGATGAATGGCAGTCGTTTGAGAATAAAGCAGAAGGAGATGGCTTGGCTCCATCTAACTTGCACAGTTCCACTCTTCAGGCGTTCCCTTTTTTTGTGTTCTGAGTTGTTTGTCAGAATAGCAGTGAGAAAACACAGCGGGCCTGGCTCGGTGGTAGCAGTGCCCAGTGCCCCTGCTGCCCTTCTGTCCAGTCAGCCGCAGAGAGAGCTCTCCTCCGAAGCCATGGCGACCTTCCCTAACAGCTGCTCTCCGGTGATCTGACACCCTGACGGAGCCACCCACCGCCACACATCTGATCTGGAAGAATTGCATCTCATCTTCTGAGTGGAGGCATTGTGACTGCTGAACTCGCTTTGAAGGTGATTCGTCACGTCGTGCCTTGAAATCAGACCCCGAGAGGGCAACCCACCACACGGGGATCCTTGCGTGGGAAAGCATTTGACCAAATCTTAACATTCCACGCACCAGCCCATGCCACAGGTAATGCTGTTTTAACACAGCTCAGTAACGCTCATGAAGACTTTTATTAGAATAGTAAAACTGTGAAGAGGAAACTGGACATCTAATTAAAACAGGAGAAGGCAAATCTAGTATATGATAGCTCGACAGGATGGTGACTGTCAACAAAAATTTATTGTCTATTTTAAAAATAACTAAGACTATTTAAGTAGAATGTTTGTTACACAAAGAAATGCCAAATGCTTGAGGTGATGGACACCCCCTTTGCCTTGATGTGATTGTTATGCATTGACCACCTAGATCAAAATAGTTCATGAACCCCATACGTCTATACACCTGCCATGTACTCATAAAAATTAAAACAGAAAAGAGATGCAAGCAAGCAAGTGTGTCACTGATATGTTTTCAGGAAGGTTCAAAAAACAACTAGCCATAGACAACAGGCTGATACACACATCACAAAGCAGGAAAAAAGTGAGGTTCTCACTTTTATGACTTTGTGAGAAAAAATTTTCATTTTTTTTACATTAAAATGTTTGTCTAATGCCACAGATTCCGTAATAAAAATAAGAAGGTTTCCGTGAACCACAGTGAGATACATGAATGGTCTTAAAATGTTCAGTTTGTGCACTACTCCATGCAGATCAAATAATTAAGCATTTTATTCTGACTGACAAAGGTGAGCGCTGTAGAGCAGCAATTGCAGAATGTATAACTGTGTAAATCAAACTGTGCATTAAATCACAGAGGAATGAAAAGGAGTAGGCAGATCTAAGCAGACTGATTAAATAATCATTTAAAATTTTTCCATTTTTGAGTGATAAAAATCAAAGATTCTCTCGTCATAAAATTTGTAATGTTTATTACACATGACTAAAGAAAAGTTGCGTTTGGTAAGATAATATTTGCCACGTCTGTAGCACTTACCCCAGAAAGGCATCTTAAGCAGACAGCAAGTTATTCCATTTCCATTTAAGAGTTTTACATCTGTTCATATGCTTAATATTCTCAAAAGCCTAGGAATCTAACATAGCAGGTGCTTGCTAAGAGTGCAGTGCCCCTCCGCCATGAGTGAGTTCTCAGTTATAAAGAACAAATCACTGTGTGCCCATGGACTTTCATTTAAACACATCTACTCTTCTCAATCAATATAATTAATAGCAGGGAACGCATATTTATATTGAAAATGGCGAAAGTCAATTTGTTGTGGAAATTCAAGGGGTCCCTGGGATATCAGTTCTCCATTTAGTGCATGTTATCACCCTCAATCATATTAAGAAGTGGTTTTCAATGCATTTCTCAAAATTCCTCTTCTGATTTCTCATGTCAAGGGAGAGTCTAATTGGATTTTTAATCCTTGGCTAATCATGCTACACACAGCACGCTGGGTTTAGGTGGAAACTGAAAAGTGCTTTCCACCAACCTATTATTGCAAGGCAGGCTTGAATGTAACCCGAATCAGTAGAAAAATAATGCAGTAAGCCCTTCTACTGTATAGACATTTCATGAAAACAATACGCTCCTTTCTTCACAAGGAAGCCCGTCCCCTGCCTTTGAAGCAGCTTTGAAATAATGGACTGCTATGGGCTATTTTCTTCTGGTTTCTATGTTTCAATACCAGGCTTGTCTCTTCTGCTTGTTTTCAGCTAATTGCCTCAAGATCTAATAAGTTAGTGATGACGGGTGTTGAGCACCAGTGACCCTTGCCAGGAGAAATATCATGTCGCACCAAAGTTGAAGGAGCAGTCCTGATCGGTCAAAAATGCTTTCTCTGAGGGGCTCTAATTCCTCGAGTGGGGTCAGGAATGGCACCGGTGATTGGATTCGGTTCCTTAAGTGTCTGCACAAGGGGAGCTTCTCTAAGAGACAGACCAATAGACATGCTCATGGCTGGATGCTTGGGTTCTCAGCCTTATTGAAAAGACATTACTGTGGCATGGTCCTGGCTTCCTGCAAAGCCCTCATGCTGCCCTTTTTTTGAGAGCCATTACAGGAAAATTCAACTTTGATGAGAAGTTTAATCTGGTTGTTTCATTCTTCCCATGGAACACGCTTTCCTGAAGTTTTATCCAATGTACTCCCCTCCTCAGGGCAACGAAGTCTAATAAAGGAAATGGATGGTGTTGGTTGCAGGGAGCATCTCATCCCAGGAAGCTAAAATGCACACTGGCCAACATTTGATCAATGAACAACGTCTTCCATTAAAAGAAAAAATCAAGGTGCCTTAACAAAATGAAGAGCGATTTACACACACACACAAGTCCAGAGCATCAGTCTCTGGTGCCGCGAACTGAAATCCCAACTCAAAGGGAGGCTGGGTAGTCTGGTTAGTGCCAGAGCGTTAGTACGACAGTGTGCCTTTTCCATTCTCAGAAATGTATATGGCGCCCATTTCCCAGGGCTGCCGTGACAAATTGTCACACACTTGGTGGCTTAAAATGACAGAACTTTACTATCTCACAGTGCTAGAGGCTGGACATCTGGAATCAAGGTGTTGAAGGGTGGTGCTCGCTCTGAAGGCTCCGGGGAAGAATCTGCTTCTTCCGTTTCTCCCTTGGCTTGTGGCTGCATGGCTCCAGTCCTGTCTTTCTCCACCTGGTCACACTCCCTTTGCGTGTCTCTTCTTCACTTGGTGCTCTGCTTCGTGTGTCTCTGTGTCCACATTTCATCATTTTGTAGGAACACCTGCCCCTGAATTTAGGTCCACCCTAACCCTGTGTGATGCCACCTTGCATTGATTATAGACACAAAGACTCCATTTCCAGATAAGGGCACATTGGCAGGTGTCAAGGGCTGGGCCTCCAACATATCTTTCTAGGGGACACAGTTCCATCCACTGCACAGACTGTGAAGGAAGGTTGCTCATTTATTGCACAGGTGATCTCCCCACACCCACTCTGGTGAAGGGGCTTTGGCGTTTCCATCATCAGTTGGTGTCCCCTCCTAATCTGTGCTTCTGACCTCTCAGTTGTCACCCTGGGGCTCCCTCTGCCCTCAGATGGCATCCAGGACCTGGAAGAGCTCTAGGCTGGCGGGTTGACTCTTCCTGCGTGGACGTCTGATTACAGATGCTCCTGGGCATGCAGAGCTTGTGACCTGAGTCTCAGAACCATGCTTGGCTTTGGAGGTCTTCCCAAGCACATGATTCTAATCCATCCTTACAACACTGCGAAGCATGAGTGTTTTCTTAGGAGACCATACTGACAGCAGGGAAGAGGTATGGCAGGAAGATAGTGCTAAATTGCACAATAGCAGTTGAGACTTCTGCCAAGCATTTCTCGTCAACACGTCATTCCCAGTCCTAGCTGTACTCACCACACCTCTCACATGAACACCCCCCACCTGGCCTCAGCTACACATTCTCTGTCCCCTCATCCACTTCCCAAATGGACTCCTTCCTCTGGTCACCCCCACCGGGTCTCTACTGGTCTGTGCTCACCATCATCTCTCTCCAAGCCACAGTTGACCACGGGGCCACCGAGAAGCTCACTGAAGGGTCCTCCCACACCTGTCCTCAAGAGGCAGGTGATGCAGCTTGGCTCTGTGTCCCCACCCAGATCAATCTCATCTCAAATTGAAATCCCCACGTATCAAGAGAGGGAGGTGGTTTGATCATGGGGGTGGTTTCCCCCATGCTGTTCTCGTGGCAGTGAGTGAATTCTCATGAGATCTGATGGTTTCATAAGGGGCTCTTCCTCCTTCACTCCCCCTTCTCCCTCCTGTTGCCTTGTGAAGATGTGCTTGATTCCCCTTCGCCTTCCACCATGATCGGAAGCTTCCTGAGGCCTCCTAGCCATGCTTCTTGTGCAGCCTATAGAGCTGTGAGCCAATTCAACCTCTTTTCTTTACAAATGGCCCAGTCGTAGGCAGTGTTCTTTGCGGCAGCGTGAGGACAGGCTAACACAGCAGAAAAGGACAAAGTTATTGGTACTTGTATTTTCATATTTTTGTTCCTGTGACTGTTTTTTAACATGTAAAAACTAATGTATTTTCTGTTTATGAGCAACTTGCTGAAACTGTTTTATATACGCAGTTGTGTAGGTGCAAGAGGAAAGGTGGTCAGGAATGGGCCATGCCGGCCAGTGGGACCCCAGGCTGCTGACAGGGGAGGGCGGCTGTGGAGGAGAAGCACAGGAGGGGAGCAAGCGGGCGGCGTGTGGAAGCCGGGGCTGGGGTGGTGGGGAGCCAGGAGGCGGAGGACAAAGGAAGGCCGCCAAAGACAAGATTCGGGGATACTCAGAGGAGCTGTGAGCCAGGGACCCCAAGCAGGGCTGCAGCATGTGACATACAGTAGTCACCAACTGCTATGACATTTCCACCAGGCAAGAAGCAACCCCTTCACTGATGGAAAGAACATGACACAGAGGTAAAATTCTTCACCCCAAATCTCTGCATGGATCAATGGCAGCACCAGGATTGGGCAAGTCAACCTGGGGCCAGACCCATGTTTACTAATTAAATGCGGAGACAACCATTCTGAGCTATAAGTTACAGAGATTGGAAGACCCAATGAAAAATATGTTGTACTTTGTTCAAAGATTAAACAGAATGTAACTAAAAGCCTTCTGTGTGGACTCAGGAGGAGGGTGGGTGCCTGTGAAGAACCCTGGGATTATCTGGGGTTGGAAGATGCCAAGAAGAGCCAGGACCCAAACCTCTGCAGACCTGACCTGTTGCCTCCCTGGGACGTGTGCATGACTCCCAGACTTTTTGTAGAAACTCCTTTTTCACTGAAACCAATTGTTCCTGCTGGATTGAGTTTTGCTAGGATTAAAAAGTACATATAGGCCAGGCAGGATGGCTCACGTTTGTAATCCCAACATTTTGGGAGTCCTAGGCAGGATGATCACTTGAGCCCGTAGTGAGACCCCATGTCTACAAAATAATAATAATAATAATAATAATAATAATAATAATTAGCTGGACATGGTGACACATGCCTGTAGTCCCAGTTACTTGGGGCTGAGGTGGGAGGATCACCTGGGCCCAGGGAGGTCAAGGCTGCAGTGAGCCATGATCATGCCACTACACTCCAGCCTGAGCTGCAGAGTGAGACATTGTCCAAAACACAAAACAAAATAAAACTCCCACATATAACTGGAAAAAACTGAGATCCAGGAAGCACAGAGTGGATCAGCGGAAATACTTCCACCTTCCTGGGATCTCCCGGGGGCCAGGACACCCGCCTGCAGCGTGAATCAGGTCCTGCTGTCCACAGGGGCACTTCTGTGTGGCCCCTTCCTTAGAAGTAGGGGAGGGAGATACCAGCCCTTTTTTTCTTATTTGTGCAATAATTCAATCTTCTGTCCACTTCTCTTACCTCTCCAAGTTAACTAGTGACTAGATGTAATTTTATTACAATTTTTTCTTAGTATTTTTGCATATATTTAAATTTAGATACCTATATTTAATCTGAGATATTTACCAAACTAAACTAAATATAAAATCTTCACATTAAATAATGTATGTAACTCTAAAGGTTTAGACTTAATTCACTCTCGAGAAAAAAGAATATATTAAAAAAAGAATATTTAATAAGAAATATTATTTGGCTTATTTTGAAAACAATTCTCCAAATTAGAATTTATTTTTAATCATTTTCTGACACTGATACAGGTATCCTGCTGTGCTTCAAAGATTTCGGTGATATCATACACCCTCTCAAAAGAAATCACGAATATACATTGAATGCATATGAGCTTTGAAAGTTATGTTTGAAGGAGACTTAACCCTTTTTCTGATTGAGATCATGTTTGCTGTTCCCTTTGTTTAAAATATGGCTAAGAATTCTTCTTCTCCTGCAAAAATAAATGATAAATTATTTATACATACCAATTATTTATTATTATTTATGCAAAGCTTGTCACATTATGCATGCATGGGGGGATTGAATCACTGTTAACCTGCAATGCCTTTAGGGGTATGATATGATGGGCAAAAGGTGCCTGTGGGATTGCCATCAGCAGGCGTATGCTGTGCATTCAGAGCCCATGCATTGTTTATGTACATTGCAGCACTGATAATAGGAAGAAAGCCATGATATCAAAAACGTATCAGCCAATAAGGCTTATCCACTTAATTCTACACTTTGTTATCTTGGCATTAAATAAAAATATCACCCAAGAGTGAAGCATAAAAGTGTGGTATGCATTGTAAGGTAGACATAACTGGTTTAAGCTTAAAACTAAAGGAAACAGACAAGCTCAACTTAAAAAAATGATGCTTTTCCTAAGGCAATTCTTTGTCACATAATAACAACATATTACAATCAAGAAATAGAGATAAATCAGGAAAATATCACAATATGATGACTTGTCATGGTGCTTTCTGATAGCATTTTGAATTTCAAGGCAAATCCAGAGAACGTATTTTTTTTTCAAAAATACTAATGCATATAAATGAAATTATTAGCAGCATTCATTTTTAATGGGAAAGCTAATAGAGGGCTCGCAAAATGACATAACTATCCTTTGATCCTGTGAAGGAACGTTTTCCAGTTCCTAGGGCAAAAATTATATCCAATATGACAATGCTAAAAAGCCACCTATATTTGCAGTGGACAGTTTCAAGATGTGGAATGAGTTTGGGTTCCGTGGGAAGTGTGTCAAGGTGTCTGCTGGGTAAATCAGCGCAAGTGCGCTGTGCACACAGGCTCTGGAAGGGCCGGCCCTAGAGCGGAAGTGGCCACTGAGGGGCTGGAAGTCCATGAGTCCACCTGGTTCTTTACAAACTTAATTTGCCTGTGGCAACCCAGAGGGTTGGGGGATTCAGTGTCTTGTTTTCTTAACCAAAATGGCCCCGTGGATAAATGCATTTCTGTAGTTTTGTGATGTTTATTGCTCATTCTGGTCACATGTGGGGTCATATTTATTCATCTTGTTCACATTGGCATTACCCAATTCTTCTTTGATGTTATGTAATATTCAAAACCTTGAAAAATGTGTGGTGACAACTCTAGGAATGGACAAAACAAATGGCCGTTCCCATGACAGCCCATCCCACCTCTGTTTTCCAGCCACAGAAGCCATACCCTTGCCAAGACTCATGTAGAATCCACCACGCAGGCCCTGCTTACAAGTCTCCTAAGCCACATCAGGTCAGATTCCTCTCACTCTTAAGCCTTCCAGTGAAATAAAACATACACCTTTTCTGTAGCTATGCCTGGCAATTAGTACCTTCCAGAAGCTCGCGCTCTCTGATTTATAATAACACTTTCTCTTTGTTTTCAGTCTGAGCTCTGCAGAGCTCTGTTTCTTTTGGTTCTGTCCTCAGACAATAGCCTTTTAGATGTAGCATGCTCTTTATATTCATGACAGATAGATTCTAAAACCTTTGTGATTTCCCAGATTTGCAAATATCACTATGTAATATAATTCCCTTCCGAAAATGCAGTTAAATATAGTTGAAAAATGCAAATGACATGTTAAGACCATCAGGAAAGCAACAGAAAACCAAAGGTACATATCAACTAATTAGCATACATTCACCCTGCAAAGTACCTCACAGCAGAACATTATCAAGTTTAATGGTAAACTGGACCAAGTTTAACCACGTGTGTCTCTCAATTGGTAAAACTGAGGCAGAGGTGGGCTGCATCCCCTGCTATAGGCATCTTGCAAGGGTGAAGGTGTGAGGAAACTCCCTCCGCTGCTTAGTTGCCACTGACACAGCCCACTCACTGTCTTTCACCCTGGGGAGGTATCAGAATCCTGGGGCAGCTTTGAAACACACCAATGCCCAGGACTCAACCTCAGCGGCTCTGATGTAATTTGTCTGGCGTACAGCCCAGGGATTGGAAATGTTTTTGAACACTTTAGGCTGTCCTAATGCACAGCCAGAGAAGACAACTGGACCCATGGATGACGGCCCTTCGGGAGTGCTTGGTTTGTTTCTCTTTTCAAATTTGAATCAGTTTCTTGATAGGTTTGTCTCTTGAGTAATTGTCAGTGTCTGTTGCATCAAGGCATTACAGGTGATGAAGATGTGGATGGCATTGCTGGTGGCAGATCCACGAACATGGTCATCTCCTTCTCCAGGAGGGAGGAAGGAGCCCAGTTCAGGGACAAAGTGTACCTGGGCTGGGACCAGACCCTAGGATTAAGGTTCCCGCTCTGCCGCGTGTTGGTTGGATGATCTTCGGTCTGCTACACAGCAAACCGAGGCCTCAGGTCCTCATTGATGAAATGAAGGTATTGACAGTGCTGATGTGGGAGGGCTGCCAGGCTTTTCCTAACGGAGTGGAATATGTTACCCTGTCCCGCCTCACGGCTAACCTCATGGCTAACTCTGCGAATGTCCCCGCCTCTCATGTGGTCTGTTGATCCCCATCTCTTGAAGCTTCAGTGCTCTAGTTCTGAGGATCAAATGTACCATCAGCTTAAAGAAAACACCCCGTGGCTGTCCCACCAACAGCAGTGCTGGGGACACACACTCTGGGCACTCACAGCAGAATGTGCAGAGCAGTGGGTGGACAGAGGCAGAGCTCTGTGCCTCACCGCCTTCCCGAGTGGCTGTGTCAACAGCTGGTACTGTTTGCCTCAAAATCTTCCAGAGCCAGATGGTACCAGCAGTCCATGAGCCTCTCTCTCCATAGACAGCAGTCCCAGGAGGGCACTCACAAGGCCATGGATACCTGCTGGGGACTCTTCTGTCACCCAGCTTTAGGGCCTGAGGCTGCCTCACTCTCTGTCCCTGGGGGAGTCCTGGGGCTGCCTTTGGATCCCTGTTAGTGCAGCTGGGTCAGCGCAGGAGTAAAAATGCCAAGGACACACTCGGTGCCACACATGTGCTACCTTGAGGGCTGCCCTGGGCTGGACACCTGACTAAGAGTGGCGGATGCCAGGCCCTGCAGGAATCTTGTAGTGTCATGGAGGGGAGAGGCATGTGCCACATCCTCATTCATCCCTTCCTGAACAGAAAACGATGCCTAAAAAATAAAAGATTCCTATTTTACTGGTTGCTAGTCGTGTGATATCACATGCAACACAACACATTTAAAAAGGAGAGTGCTTTCATGCTGCTGATAGACATACCCAAGCCTGGGAATAAAAGAGGTGTATGTGTACTTACAGTGCCACATGGCTGGGGAGGTCACAGAATCATGAGGGGAGGTGAGAGGCACTTCTTACATGGTGGCAGCAAGAGAAAATGAGGAGGAAGCAAAAGCAGAAACGCCTGATAAACCCATCAGATCTCATGAGACTCATTTACTATCAGGAGAATAGCACAGGAAAGACTGACCCCCATGACTCAATTACCTCCCCCCGGCTTTCTCCCACAACACGTGGGAGTGCTGGGAGATACAATTCAAGTTGAGATCTGAGTGAGGACACAGCAAATATAAGTGTGTGTGTGTGTGTGTATACACACACATGGATTTGCTTGTATATGGTTTATATTTGTATTTGGTATGCTTATATGAATCTAGGCATTTTCAGCCAGAACATTGGTTCAGGAAGGCCGATGCCTTTCTCTTTGTCAAAATGTCCTGGGCAATGACATGCCAGTGCCCTGGCTCCAGCAGGATTGGGTGCCATGAGCTTTATCCACAGACGTCTCTGGGCTCAGGGTCCCCTTATACTCACACTCACCTAGATGCACAAACAACCCAGACCCCAAGTAAACTGTGGCTCAGCAGGGACCGGCCATCCCAGCACAGTGCTGCCTGGCTTTGCAGAGAGGCTTGTGATGGTGAAAAAGGCAGAGAATGAACCATTCAGCACAAATAATACAGCCAACCCCTGACATGTCCCTGGGGTCTGCAAGCAAGAGGACCCCAGAGAGAATGACAACCAGAATGCCCGCCCCCCAGGCTAAGCTCAGGAACCAGCCATGAAGTACATGTCCACTCATCTCAGTCCCATCAGACACAGGTCTCCCTACAAGGGAGGGGGCTGCCAGGGGGGTCTCCTGGGTCTCCCTGGTCCTCCCTGGGGAGGCCCACACCTGTGTAGACGTCTGTGAAAGGAGGAAAGGAAGGGTCAGGTCCATCCCCCAGTGCAGCAACAATCCCCAGAGGACACAGGGAACCTGGCTGTGCTCCCAGCAAGCAGAGCATCCATACCATGGTGGCCGTGGGCCCTTGACCGCGATGGCCGGGGTAAGGGAAGTTCAACCAGGCTGCTTGGCTTGAGGATCTTGACCTGGCTGCTGGGCCTGTGGGAAGCCCATCTCATCCAGGGGCTCCCTGTTCGAGGCGGGTTCCCACAGCGCCTGGGCGGGGCCTCTGAGGATGGCATTATTTCATTCTTATCATCCAGGCTCTCACCTCAGAGCTCCTCGGGTCGAAGCGGTTTGGCTCTAGCTCTCCTTCTAGAGGACGTGGCTTTTACTTATTTAAGAGTCGGGGACTCAGCCTGTGCCCTGGGTGGAGAGCAGTGGCACAACCTCAACTCGCTGCAGCCTCAAATGCCAGGAATCTTATAGTGACCATCCTGCCTCTGCCTCAGCCTCCTAAGTAGGTGGGGCTGCAGGTGTGTGCCACCACGCCCTGCTAATTTATATATAAGTTATATACATTACGTATGTGCATAAATAATTGTGGATGTGGATGGCATTGCTGGTAGCAAATACATGAACACACGCACAAACACACCCACACAGACAGATTGATAGATATAAATATATACAATATATGTCATATAAAATATATAATAAGTATATTTTTGTAGAGAAGGGGCTTCACCATTTTGCTTAGCCAAAAGGCGGGACCTGGAATTTGGGTCTTTCCACACTGGAGAGAGAAGCCTTCCCCTCTCTCCAGCCTGCCTCCTGACCCCCGGAGTCTCTTCTATAGGACCCGTGTGGAGCACACGGCCTCCCGCCTCTAGGACCCACGAGCACAGCAAAATGTATTTTCCTGAGCCTCTTCTGTATCTACTGTGTGGCTGCTCCTGACTGATCATCTCATGTGAGAATTCATGACATGTGCACACACATATGCACACACGAGTGCACACATATCCACATACCCATGTGCACATGCATGCACACACATAGTGGGCCACACTGGCCACCTCCAGTCCTCCACACAAGCGCCTCTGCTTGGCATGTTTACGCTGACTTTATGACTCCAGGCCATGAATCCCAGAAGACCTTTTCACCTCTGGTGGCCACCCTGCCTGTCCTGGGATTCAGTGTGGAGCTATCCCTCTGCTTCTTCTCTGAAACCATCTAGGGTGCAGACGAGGCCTCTGTCTTGTGCTGCCACAGCAGCAAACACTGACAGCTGAGTGTGCAAGGCAGTGTCCCCACCCATCCCTCAGAGGAGGTCCTTGAGGAGTGTGGAAAGACCCTAATCCCAGGTCTGTACCCCAGGCCTGCCAGAGAGGGCTTCAGAAGTGGACCCCAGCACCCATGCATTTCAGAAGTGAGTCAAGGAGGGGTCGTTTCCAGGGAGAAGCTGGGTGGTGGAAGGTGAGGACAGGAAGGCCCCCTTTCAGGGATGCACCCACCGAGCTCCGACGGTATCCAGCCTGGGCCTCTCCCTAGGAGAAACCCATGAGGCAGACACCGCCCACTTAGCTCACACATGAGTCCGTGCAATGCTGCCCTTCGGCACCCGCATATGTGGCCTGAAGGCAGTTGGAGACACCCTGTGTGCATGAAGAAACCCACTTCCCTACAAGTGGAACTGATACGGAGTCCCAACCAGAGGCAGCGCCAGACCCGCGGGGTCCTGAGAATGTCCCCGGCACCTTGAGGATTCCAAGGGGTGTGAAGCAGGGCTGCAGGGGACTCGAGGGAAGACACACATGGGAGGCCCTCACGCTTGGGGTGAGTGAGGAGAGGCAGGGGGAAGGCACCTCACCTTACACCCCTGCAACGTCCCTGCTGACTTCTGTGTCCAGGGCTGGAGCGTGCTATATGTGTGCGTGTGTGTGTGTGTGTGTGTGTCTGTGTCTGCATGTGTCTGTATGTGTGTGTGTGCATGTGTCTGTATGTGTGTGTGTATGCGTGTGTGTGTGTCTGCATGTGTCTGTGTGTGTATGTGTGTGTGTGCATGTGTCTGCATGTGTGCATGTGTCTGTATGTGTGTGTATGCGTGTGTGCATGTGTGTGTGCATGTGTGTCTGAATGTGTATGCATGTGTATGTGTGTGCATGTGTCTGTATGTGTGTGTATGTGTGTGTGTGTGTCTGCATGTGTCTGTCTGTGTGTGTGTGTGCATGTGTCTGCATGTGTGCATGTGTCTGTGTGTGTATGCGTGTGTGCATGTATGTCTGCGTGTGTGTCTGTATGTGTCCGTGCATGTGTATGTGTGTGTATGTGTCTGTATGTGTGTGTGTATGCATGTGTGTGTGTGTGTCTGGGGTGCAGAACACAGAATTGTTGCAAAATACAAACAAGTTGTCATCTGCAAAGCACAATTCCCCATGCTTCCTATGCACAGACGCTGATACGTGTCCGCAGTATCTCCAAGTCATTTAAAAGGGTAATTAGCACATGGCGTCTTCCTGCGGTCCTCCGAGGGTGAGTGTCCATCCTGTTTCTCACTGTTTCTCTCCTAATCCCCTCTAATGAGGGTTTATGTTAACACGGATAAGCCCTCACGGTGTGCACTACCGGGCTGGCTGGGCCCATGGAGGCCGCACTGCTCAAATGTCACCGCCTTTGGTGATATGGCTGAGAGACGGCAGAAGGGCGTGGCAGGAGAGCTTCTGTTGGACTGCTCCATTGGCAGCCCCTGCCGTGGAAAGGAAATCCCTTCCATAGGGTGCCTCTGCTTCTTTTCTGTTCTTTCCAGGGTTTGGTCTCCATTTAATCTCTGCAGCTAGCCGCTGGTTTGTGGCATTTGATTCTGGAAAAGGAGGCCCTGGCGTTGCTGTTCTGGGACCTATCGAACAGGCCACCTCCTCCCCAGGAAGATGCAGTCACTGCCCAGCCAAGCCTCCCCGGGCTTTGTTGTTCTCCAGAACCTGAAACTTCTGCAGAAGCCCAGCGAAGATTCAGGACTATCTGGATTTGGTGTCAGGACCCAGACGTCACGGGCCTTCAGAGAGGGTGCTCGGCCTTCCCTTCCCTCTGCAGTTCTTAGTGAGGTTTCAGGGAGGGGACTGTTTGGGGAAGGCAGCCTCGCACCCCTTAGGCAGGCCATCTGCTTTACCATCATGTTCATTCAAATTCAAGATCATGATGAAAAAGGGAAAATATTGTAAAATAGTACTTACCAAATTTAATAAAAGCCGACATTCATGGTGTGCTACTGTGTATACATTCATGCTCACATGTGCTGTCTTATTTAGTCCGCTGGATAATTCTGTGCTGGGAGCATAATTACCAGTCTTACTTTACATGGAAGCCCCAGTCTTGAGGACCTGGCCCCACTTTTGCTATGATGGGCTGGGTGGTCATCTCAACTGTAAGGTGGCCCCGGTAGGGACTGGCCTGTCCTCCGCCTGCGTAGGTGGAGTTCTGTCCTGAACTGATGGCTGATTCCTTTTTGCAAAGTAAGATGTTGTTTCCCTCCCTTCTCTAGTATCATTTTCTTGCCAATGGGTTGTCATCTTCAAGACACACATTTATTTTTAAATTATACTTTAAGTTCTGGAATACATGTGCAGAATGTGCAGGTTTGTTGCATAGGTATACAAGTGCCATGGTGGTTTGCTGCCTCCATCGCCCCGTCATCTACATCAGGTATTTCTCCCAATGCTCTCCCCTCCAATCCCCCCACTCCCTAACAAGCCCCAGTGTGTGACGTTCCCCTCCCTGTGTCCGTGTGTTCTCATTGTTCAACACCCACTTACGAGTGAGAACATGCGGTGTTTGGTCTTCTGTTCTTGTATTACTTTGGTGACAATGATAGTTTCCAGCTTCATCCATGTCCCTGCAAAGAACATGAACTCATTCTTTTTATGGCTGCATAGTACTCCATGGTGTATATGTGCCACATTTTTGTTACCCAGTCTATCTTTGATGAGCAGTTGGGTTGGTTCCAAGTCTTTGCTATTGTGAACAGCACCACAATAAACATACACGGGCATGAAGACACACGATTTTTAAGTGTGTCATCTTTCGCATCCTGTGTTGAGCTGCCGTTGGGGATAACAGACATGTGGCCACAGCGTTCCTCACTTCCTCCTGGACTTGCTTGATTCAGGCAACTAGTGTGTGAAAGGCTGTGTCAGGCAGAGAGGCTGGGCCGCGGGCTGCACACGGATCACCGTGCAGGCTATTGACATGAGACCCGCAGCAGTGGCCACCCAGGGAAGGGCCCCTGTGCCTGCCCGGCAGCCCCCTTGCCTCCCTGCCAGTACTTCTGGAAACTCAGATGACTTTCAAGAACAAATGAGACGACGGGACACTGCCTAGCACCGGGCAGTGTGGAGAATCTCCGCCAACACAGGGACACACACGCTTCCTTCATGCAGAGCACTTACCTTTTTAAAGACTGTTTAACAATGGTTCCACTAAAGCAAAAGGTCCACACTCCTGAGCAACAGGGAGGACACTCGGAAAGTTCCTGCTCCTGAGAGCCTCATGAGGACATCTGTGCTCCCCACCCGGGACAGGTAGAGCCCATCACTGCGGATTGAGCTGTGACCATAGACACTTATATGTTTGGTTCTCACCCCTGGTCCCCTAAGAGAGAATGCGGCCATATTTGGAGATAGAGTCTTTACAGAAGTTACCCAGTGAACGTGAGGTCGAGGAAGGTCAATCCCAGATGACTGGCCTCCTTACAAAAAGGAGAAATTAGACACAGACACACACAGAGGGGAAGGCCGTGTGAGGATGAAGGCACAGATGGGGTGATGCTTCCACAAGGCACAAACACGGAAGACTGCCAGCAGCCCACGAGGAGCCCGCCGAGGCTGCACCAGGTCCTCCAACAGCCTCGGGAGGAGCCTGCCCTGCCCACACCGTGATCTCAGGCTTCCGGCCTCCAGGACTGTGAGAAACTACAAGTCTGTGCTGAAGCCACCCAGTCTGCAGGACTTCACGAAGGCACCCGAGCAAACCAACATTTCCACCTGCAGAAAAATGTCAGCGTGTGTTCCTTTGGCCGACCTGGCACTTTCAAATGTTATGGTATGCAAACGTTCTGCCTTGGGCCAATCTGGGCACAAACCCTCGGCCTATACATTCGTAGGGACATACATAGGGCAACATCTTGGTTGGCCCAGGCTCACGGCAAAGCAGACCGTGGCCTGCTGAGGGAGAGGTAACACGGCTGTCAGAAATGTGTCCAGAGGAGGTTTGCCAGATGCAGCAAATAAACGGGGAAGACTCTGGCTGCATTTGAAGTTCAGACAAACAATGAGTCACTTTTAGAACACGTGTGTCCCAGGTGGTATTTGGAGATGCTTGCACTGAGTAATCGCTGCTTGTCTCTCTGGAAATCACAGCTAACTGGGTGTCTCGTGTTTGGTCTAAGTCACCCCGCGTGGGGTCCCCTGCCATGACCTGTTTAAAGTGGAGGCCAGGAGCCATGGTACTCTGATGGTTTTTACAAGCGTGACGGCATCTCCAGCCTTCTCTGCTAGGGGAGCTCTGTGGGCTTCCTCTCGACTCCCACGCTGTTGGACTGAGATTCAGCTGCTTGTTCAGCCCCTGCACCCCGTGGGGCTGCCTTGGTGTCTGCTGTTGACACAGTTGGAGCTGCGTGCCCAGAAAACAGCCACCCGCAAGTGGAGCCACCCCTCTTGCAGGGAGGATAAATCACTTCTCCAGCCCACTCCGCGCTTAGGTTTCTGCTGAGGCTGCAACACAGGGTCAGATTTATGACCTCTGGGGGCGAATTTTCACGGCCATCTCTCCATCAGGAGCTATAACCAGACCTTCTCGCACAGACCCTGAATCCGACAGGGGCCCAAGGCCTTGGCGGGAGAGCACTCAGCCATGTGGAGCTCGATGGAGCCCGTGTGGCAAGACCTCACGAAGAGATTTTTGGTCCGATTTCTAAAAAAAAAAAGAAAAAAAGACCAAAAAACAAACAAACAAAAAAACGATAAACCAGTCCCTTTAAAAATAAAGCAATAAAACTACACTAAGAGTGGATCTAAATGACTCCTGAACTTCAGCGGGTAGAAACGCACTCAGGTGTGCTGTGCAGAGCTGGGGTAGGGTGCGTGATGAGGCTCCGTCTGTACCAGGCACGGCCACAGTTGATCCCATTTGCCTTCACGTGACGAGGCAGTGCATACTGTGGCGTGCATCATTTTCTCAAGTCCAACATGAACTCATAAAATTATCTAGGCAACACCTTTATCCGAATTGTTTTTAAGATCCTTTAGCTTAGTGAAATATAGGATGAATGTGGACTATTTCTGCAGAACAGTTTCTGTCTTCCAAACGATGAGAGTGTCTACAGGTAAGGTTAGGCATACTCACAGAGTGAAGAAGGAAAGTGAGTCTCCCATGTTCTAGCTCACATGTGCACAATGAGTTCTCTTGGAAGGACATGTGTGAAGTAAGGAGCATGATGCATGGTCTCACTGGGGTGAAAGTGTGGCAAACAATGTAGAAACTCGAAATTGAGGCGGAATCTCAGTTGTCATCCAGCATGCTCATCGGACAGCGTCCCTGATAAATGCCTCAACCTGCCATCAAGGTGGACATGTGCACCTCCCAAGGTCGAGACTTCGTCCTGCCCTTCTGAGGCAGATGCATTTGCCCAGCTGCACGTCCTCATCCACCAGGTCCTGCACATGGCCCCAGCTCTCTGTGGCATCCACGTCTGCGACTAAAGCCTGGGTCTGCAGAATCACGACTCCAGGATGCTCCCTCTCCCATTTTTAGCCCACCAAGTATCCAACACCATCTGCTGTAGTTCCTAAAAGCTTCTCTTTCCAAAAATAACAATCAAAACCTTTAACTGCTCTGCCCATAGCATAATGCACTACAAATCATTCGATGTTTGAATCCTCCTCTGAAGTACCACCCTCACTGGAAAGAGTGCAGCATGGAAGCCAAATACGGTCTTACACACATCCTTCTTCTGTTCTGTTCATTCACTCCTACAAATTTCTTCCCCAAATGGCACTTACTCCCAGGCACAGCAGGGGACCATAGTTTGATAGGATCCATGGGTCTCCGTACAGAAGCTGTTATTTTCAACACAACTTCCCGAGGAAAGCGGACGACAGAGGTTTAGCCAGATCTAGTATCTCTTCACCCACACTCTTATCTCCCCATTCAACCCCAGAGATCACGGGAAGCCTTGGGGTGCTGAGAGCCTGCCCTCCAGGAGTCCATGATGCTGGGTGTGTCTCCCCAAATGCCCATCACTGCCCTGCCTCATTCTCTGTGTCACCATGCAGTGGTCTCTCCACCAGACAGTGCTCTGCTGAGAGTGAAGTCTGTGTCCCCCCAGCTCTCCTGCCCTGGCCTGCTGGGAGGCAGCAGCACCTGAAAAGCACGGGCAGAATTCATGAGTTAGCAAAGCCTGAATCGGCAGCTCCGCAGTGTGCAGGAATGAGATCCTTCCCTGGGTTCTTTCTAATGCTCCATGTCATATGTGTTTAAAAAAAAATGATGTCCACCAATGTGAGAAGAATCTCTTTCCTCTTTTGTCACCTAATAGCAGGGTCCCACTGTCACCTCTACCCTGACAGGCCACATTCTTTCACACTTATCATTTGACATCAGTGCCCCTTTACCCCCTCCCTAGGTCTCTTTCCGCATTCTAAAGTTACTTTTCAAACCTCTCCACCCTCTTCTGAGCAGAGAACAGCCTTCCCTTTCTGCAGACTGACTCCTCCCAAAAGGATGAAGGGTGGCAGCTGGCTCTGCGGAGCCTGGACCCTGGCCTATGCTGGCCCTGTATTCTGCCACCCAGGTGGATCAGCTGTCCAGCCTAGGGCCCCCGGCTCCTGCTGTGAGCTGGACGTGGAGGTCCGTCCTTGCTGCCCAGCTCCCAGGTGAGCTACAGGGTGTGGTTCAGAATCCTCTGCCTCCCCGTCCTTGTCATCAAGGCTGGGCCTGTCCAACCCTGGGCAGCCCACTGCACAGCTTCCTCTGCCTTTACCCGTCTCTGGAAAGTTTCTGATAAGTAGCCTGGACAGTTCTTTCTGGACTCCGTGGGTCCCTTTCTCCATCCCCTCTCCCCCGACACGTTGCAGGTAAGCTCTGCCGTCGTCCCCTCACAGTCCGGCCCCACACCTTTCCGGGTTTCTTCACTGGATTCTCACCACGTTGCTGGGGGTTCTTGTGGTTATTTCATTTGCTTGGCATTAGCTCTCACCTAATTCTCTAGCACGGTCAGTCTGAAAAATGAAGACGCACACCTGTGCACAGCGTTCCTGGCAGTGCCGATCCCCTGTGGAACCGGCAATCCCTCCGCGCAGGGCCAGGCCACGCGGGGAACTCTGCCTGTGGAATTGGCAATCCCTCTGTGCAGGGCTAGGATGTGCAGGGAACGCTCTGCCTGCCTGTTTCCCCATCGCCCTCTCACCTGCTCTCATGGGGCTCCTGCCTTTCCAGGTGAGCTGGGTCAGGCTGTGTTAAATTTTGGGACATTCTGATAATAATGAGGCTAACACAGGGGGCAGCGATGAAACGTTCACCTAAAGTCCTGTGCTTAAGTGCCAGTTTCCAGAAATCTCCATTTAACCTAAGATGGCTTATAATTCATAGCAAATGTTCCCGTAAAGTTCAAACAGATAAAATGTTACCTATTCCAAGAAGCTGTCCCATCTGCTTAGAGGAGTTAACTGTGAAATCTGTGACTACCTACCTCTTCTACACTGAGGTCTTTGTTAGATCATGCCTGAAATCCATCATCTTGTTCTTGCTGTTGCAAGATTGGCCATAGATGAGAGAGAAAGGGGCCCAAGGAAGCTTGCACAATTCTGAAAGGGCCTGGTGCGTCAGTCGCTGCAGGGCAATGACAATGGCCTTGGTCCAGGCCCTCTGAGAAGCAGGTGCTAAAATGAAGAATGTGTGCTCCGATGTTATCAGTAGAAATGCTCACGCAGCCAGAAATGGCTGCAAGAGCCCCAGACCACCATGTGAGTCTGACCCCAAATGAAGGAGGAGGCAGGAAGGAAAGTTGAGTAGATGCATCAAAGAGACCATCTGCAGGTGTCCCAGGCATGCGTCCACCTTAGTATCCTTGCCCTGTCAAGTCTTGAGTGGAGAGCAGCCCAGGGTTAGGGTGGCTCCAGCAGCAACAGAATGGTGGGGTTCAGACTTTGGCACCAAGAGCCCCGGGCAGTTCTACCCCACTTGGAATCCTGCATGGGGCCTCCTCGAGATGCCACAGCTGCATGTTTGCTGGGTGGGTTGAGTGTTGGACACCTGTGCAGGAGTGGGGGTGGGGCCAAACCCTTCTCACCCGGCCCTGCAAGGCAACGGGGAGGCTTCCTCCCATCTTAGTGTTCCTTCCTTTCCCCGACTCGACCTTTCTTTGTTGGGCAAAGGCCAAGGCCATCCCCAGGCAAGAGAAAGAGAGGGGAAGAGAGGGGAGGGGAGGGGAGGGAGGAGGGGGAAGAGAGGGGAGGGGAGGGGAGGGAGGAGGGGGAAAAGAGTGGAGGGGAGGGGAGGAGAGGAGAGGGGAAGAGAGAGGAGGGGAGGAGAAGGGAGAGAAGGGGAGAGGAGAGAAGGGGAGGGAAGGGGAGGAGAGGGGAGGGCAGGGTTGAGTGGGAGGGCAGGGGAGGATTGGGGAGGGGAAGGGAAGTAGAGTTGAGTGGGAGAAGGTATTGTAAGGGCAAGAGCAGAAGAGAGAGAAGCAGGTGAAAAGAAAAATGCAATGAGTCTGGATTTAATAGGGAATTGTCCTGGTATTTAAGACCTGACAGTTTCATTTAAGCTTGAGATAATTGTCCTGCAGAACCCTAATAGGCACGCTAACGGAGGCTGTGAGAGGGCAGGTGTTTCTCGGGGCTCAGCGTGGGCTGTGGGTGCAGCCCTCCAAGCCTTGGCGGTCCCCTTTCCAAGCCTTTTGCTTCCTCCTATTTTTTTTAATTAAGGAGGGTGTGCAAACCACAGTGATCCCACAACAAAAGAGCCGCGTCCTCTGGGGAGAGGAAATGCCTCTCGGAGCCAGCAGAGGTGGGGACAGGCCGGCCTGCACCATGAGTCCCCTCGCAGGGAGTAGGCCAGGCCATCCTTCAAGCTGCGAGATTATCCCCCCAGGAGGGTAAAATGGGACACATTTTCCCTTCAGCTTTGCCGACTGCCCAGTGGGACAGGCTGAAGTCATATCCTGATAACTCTTATAATTTCCATACCTTCAATAATTTAATGTGAAATCACATAAATAAAATGCTATAACTGAGCATAATTCTTTATACATTTTTCTAATAATCCTAGCCTTTTAAATTAGCATAATAACACTTAGAATAATTGAAGAATTTAATTGCATGGAGCGCTGGAATATTATCTGCTGTGCTGTGGGCCGCGATGAAACTCTGATTAGCTTTAATTTAGTTGGTTTTCTCAATTTCGTTTTCATATTAGATAATGCTGCAGAAGGTAGAAGCACATACACATACACCGTGGGATGTGGAATTGTTCCTAAGTGCCGGCGTGCTCTGCAGACAACCTCCAGGCAGGCCACTCCTGAGCCTGAGACAGGGGAAGAGAGTTACTCATTTCGACTTGGGAACACTGCTTTTCTCTCTGCTGTGCACGCACAGTCATCCACACATCCTGATGTTAAGTTCTTCAGTGCCCTAGGATGGAGGCGCTTTCTTTATTTTTTCCTTCTAGTTTCCCTTATTTCCTCCCTCCCTCCCTTCCTCCTTCCCTCCTTCCTCCCTTCCTTCCTTCCTTTCTTCCCTCTCTCCCTCCCTCCCTTACTCCTTTCCTCTCCCTCCCTCCTTTCTCTCCTCCCTTCCTTCCTTCCACAATTATGCAATGATAACTTTGTTCAAAATATTCAAGTCCACTGTCTTTACAGCAGAACTGTGTAGTTAATTTAGAAATTAGAAATAACTTTTATTCTGCATGAACTTTACTAACATAACAAGAAGAAATTGTTTTCTGTATACATGTTAGATGTACAAATAAGTTTTCTTTTTTTTTTTTTTCGAGACGGAATCTTGCTCTGTCATCCAGGCTGGAGTGCAATGGCGCTGGTGCAGTCTTGGCTCACTGAACCCTCCGCCTCCCGGGTTCAAGCGATTCTCCTGCCTCAGCCTCCTGAGTAGCTGGGATTACAGGCACCCACCACCATGCCCGACAGATTTTTGTATTTTTTAGTACAGATGGGGTTTCACCATTGTTGGTCAACCTGATCTTGAACTCCTGACCTCAGGTGATCCACCAGCCTCGGCCTCCCAGAGTGCTGGGATTACAGGTGTGAGCCACCGTGCTCAGCCCCTAAATACAGTTTTTAAGGTCATTCCAAAGCCCCATGAGAAATATATATCCCAAATAAAAAATAACGCCTTGCTTCAAGAAAAGTGCATATTTGTGAGTTTTGATTTACAAACTGGATGCGTTAGTAGGGTCAGCAGGATTTAAGTTTATGAGAGTGCTTAATTCCAATTTCTTTAGTAATCTAACACATTTTAAAATCATGTCAGTGCATTAGTTTTCTATTGTTGCAGGAAAAATTACAGAAATTTAGTGGCTTAAAAGGACATGCTTTGATGGTCTCCAATCTTCGTGGGTCGAGGCCTCTGCTTGGTGGCAGCCAAGGCGTCTGTCCCAGGCTGGGTGTGCATCTGAGGTGCTCTGGGAAGGGATCTGCTCCTAGGCTCACTGAGGTAACTGCCAGAATTCATTTCCTCGTGGCTCTAGAACCACGGGCCCCAGCTTCTTGCTGGCATCGGATGGGGGCTGTCCTTAGCCACTGTGAGTGCCCTTCAGCTCTTTGCCCTCAGGGTCTCCCAATGTGGGCACTTATGCTTCCAAGCCAGCAAGGGGGAGAGTGTCTAGAGTGAGTCCGCTAGCAAGACAGAGCCTTAGGTGCATAATGCAC
Source organism: Cacajao melanocephalus (assembly GCA_963573385.1). Classification (NCBI taxonomy): domain Eukaryota; kingdom Metazoa; phylum Chordata; class Mammalia; order Primates; family Pitheciidae; genus Cacajao; species Cacajao melanocephalus. The sequence goes on from CAUYLG010023207.1 coordinate 33,854, forward strand.
CACGAGGGGGACCCATCACTCGCCGTGGCCACTGCACAGGTCCTGCCCTCACGCAGAGCAAGTGTCCTGGGGGTCCCCCTTGAGCAGTTTTGCTGTGTATGTATAAAACTGGATGGTAGTTCCCAGGCAAACCCCAGTTTGCACATGTGAGCCAAAGGAAGCCGTGTGTGTGTGTGTGTGTGTGTGTGTGGTTTTCAAGAAGCCATAAATGTATTCCAAGTGCTAGTTTCTCAAGTTTACATATTCTAATGCCTAATAATCATTTCTAGAATTTGAGAATTACATCTATTCCCAAAGGAACATAAAATGTCAGGTAGAGTTTTGGTCTGCCTAACATAGGATCTCTGATGGAGGCATGTGCGCACACACACAGTGCACACACAGACAGTACCGAGGCACACATGCATACACAGACACAGCCGCAGTGGTGGAGGCAGCGGGATGTCCAGTTCCTCCTCCCTGCCCTGCCGCCAGGATTCCCAAGGATGAGACTCCAACCGAGCAGGATTGCACAGGGTCCTGGGTCCAGGACTGACAAGCCTCTCCTGCACCGCGGTGCAGCTCCAGACCCTGCGTGAGCCCACCTGCAGATCAGCCCACCCTGTGCAAGTTTCCTGTTGGTTCCAGCATTTCACAGACCCCTGTCTTTAAAGCAATACTCAGTAGACATTCTTTGCTGCAATTGGGGTCATGCCTTCCGCAGCTGGACACCAAGTCTGCATAGTTCCTGGTTGGAGGGTAGAGCTCTCAGCCCGACAGGTGCTTGACAGGCATAGGTCTGGAACACACATCCGGTGGCTCTCAGCAGTGCTGACTTGGATGCCAAGGACTGCAAATGAGTTGGGACTCACATTCAGGCTGATGAATGTTGTCAAGAAGGAGGAGGCCATGCGCTCTACTCTGACCAGGCTGATGGCTGGTCGTGCTGGATTCTAGACTCTCGGCTGTGTACCAATCACTAGCGAGCGATCTGCATATATGGGCCAGTCCATGTCAGGGCCACAGATGGAGAGATGGTCTAAACTCAGCCCTCCTACTGGAAGAGACCATTTCAGATGATGACGTCGTTACAGATTGGGCATCCATTTTAGCTTGGAAGCTAAGGGCTGTGCAACCGCCGAGAGACAAGCTGGGTCTGGCGCTCCTGGCATCAGGGGTCTCTTCATCCAGGCAGCCACTTCCCACTACCTATGATTACTTCGTCCTCAGACAAAGGATTGCTGAGTGACAGTTGGGGGAAGGGGAGAGGGGTGAGAGTGAGCTCTCTGACATCTGGTTCCCTTAGTCAGTGACCTGTGCCTGGTGTGATTCTTCCCCCAGTCACTGAGCTGGGTCCTATGGAGGACCCCACAGAGAACTTGAGGAGCAGGCTATTGCCTGAAGCGAGGATGTGGGCTGATGATCAGGTTGGATCTGCATTAAGCTGGCTGGAGCCAGGCAGAGCTGGTGACTGCGGAAGCAGCAAGTGCAGGACATAGGTGAGGCCCAGGGAACCTGAGACCGTGCCTGGGAGGAGTCTGGACTGCAGGATATGGTTCCTGGGATGCTGGGGACGCTGAGGCCACATCCCAGGTAGAGGGGCCGGCCAGCACACGGAAAGAACACACAGGGAGGGAGGAAAAGGAATCAGAGTTGGTGTAGGTCTTCATTACTGGAATGCATTCCTGGAAGACCCTCTGTCTCCATAGTTCCGTGTTCTCTGCTCAGCACAGCAGAGCCTGCAAACCCTTGGCCCTTCTGGGTCGATCCATGCCACCCATGGGCATGTGCTGAAAAGCTCCACCCTGCCACATCCACAGCTGATGAGACCAGGGATTCCCCTGCCCAGAGCAGGCAGACGGCATGGTGGCCTTCATCAGGAGGTGTCTCATTCATTCACATATGAAGCACTTACTGTGTGCTGGCTCTATGCTAAGTACTAGAGATGTTGATGTTCTTTTTGGGGGGACGGGATTTGGAGAATTCACTGAAGGAAGTGGTTAGCAGTGGGCTAGGATGGAAATAAATAAGGGAGAAGCCTAGAAAGCCAGTGAAAGCTAGAGGGATTTTGACCAGCTGAGGACGTGAGGGGTCAGAACCTCCAGTCCGCAGCAGAGGTCTCGGAGGAAGGGGCAGCTGGTAGTAAGGAGTGTCCTGGGGCTGCCAAGACCATGCTGCCAACACGGATAAACACAACAGCCGCTGTCCCCTCGCAGTCACCAGGTTGCATATTTGAAAACCTTGCTGTCTGATGTCTCCTGGGAGGAGCGAGCAGGAGGCGAGGGGGGCTGATTATACAGGCAAAACCATCTTTACTTTTGGCACAAGGGGCATGGCCCTGGGGCTGGATGGCCTCAGAGAGATGCACGTGCCAGGTGCCAGGTGTGCCTGGTGTCCGAGGCCCTGACTACACGTGTCTGAATGTCCGGAGAATATTCCCAGAAACTGCAAATGCTCAGGTTCCTCCATGCGCAGACACGAGCCCAGTCCTCCCTTCACGGGGAGCCCGCGTGGAGCCCAGCAGAGGTGCCAGAGGGGCCTCAGGACAGCTATGCCTTGGGTTCCTGGTCTAAACAGAGGAAAGCAGCCTTTGCGTCCTCACCTGGAAGTCTCATTTCTCCTCCTCCTTCTTTTTTTTTTGGAGACAGTCTCATTCTTATCCCCCAGGCTGGAGTACAATGGCACGATCTCTGCTCACTGCAACCTCTGCTTCCCGGGTTCAGGAGATTCTCCTGAGTCAGCCTCTCGAGTAGCTGAGATTACAGGTGCGTGCCACTGCACCCCACTAATTTTTGTATTTTTTGGTAGAGATGGGGTTTCACCATGTTGGCCAGGCTAGTATTGAGCTCCTGACCTCAAGTGAAGTGCTTGCGTCAGCCTTCCAAAGTACTGGGATCACAGCTGTGTGAGCTGTCACGCCCGGCCTCCTTCTGTCTTTACTCACCTAGACACATGCACATGAGCACACACGTGAACATATGCACAGACACACAGGCACACACACAGGCGCAGGCACGCGTGGGCGCTCACAGGGATACACACAGGCAAGGCCACCCCAGGGTGTGGCCAGGAGGGCTTGTGGTTGCTGCAGAGTCCTGAGTAGGCGTGACCTCTTCCAAAGAAAATGCATAAAGCTGGTGATTGATTTCATCACTGAAAAATCCTGTGGGTTTAACAACCAATTACAAGATCCTTAATAACCAGTTTGCTGAGAATGCGGGTGTGCTCCTGTTTCCCGAGAACCCTAATTATCTCGTCTTCTTTCTTGACACGAGGTTGGCTGAAGCCTCCGCTGTAGGAATCAGATATGGAACTCGGCTTTGGTCACACAGGGAACCTGTGTCTATTTCTCCCATCAAAACTGATGAGGGCTGCAGTCTTATGTTGGTGTCCACCCTGGAGAGGGAAGAAGGGCGCGCTGATGTGGCCGATATTGAGGATGGAGCTATGAAGAGCAGGACTCTTAGAAGGACAGGCCCTTGCCAGGTGAGTCCTAGCATCTCACGCAGGGTGCACCTAGGTGGCTTCCTCCTCCCTTGGCATCTGTCTTTTCCCCGCAGTGGGTCTGGATCTTCCCCTCTTGGCATCTGTGTATTCCCTGCAGTGGGTCTGGATCTTCCCCTCTCGGTATCTGTCTCTTCCCCGCAGTGGGTCTGGATCTTCCCCTCTTGGTATCTGTCTCTTCCCTGCAGCGGGTCTGGATCTTCCCTGCTTGGCATCTCTGTTTCTTCCCCACAGTGGGCCTGGAGCTCACCTGTCCCAAGAATCCTGCACATGAGGCAGCTTGAGATGAAACCATGCAGGGTTCCCCGTTGGTTCTGCTCCACCGAAAGCACCTGCTGGTCTTATTAATGAAAGTGGGTCCCCGTGGGCAGAAGTCCTCCCAGAGGAGGACAGACACCAACATGCCTGACGCCGATGAGGTGGGCCCTGCTGTAAAGCACTGGGTGGGCAATGTCCGGGCAGCCATTCCCTGGAGAACATGGCTGGGAGACAGGCAGAGAGGGCATGTTCATGACATCATCAGATCCGGGTGGATGGGGTCAGAGCCTGTAAAGGCAGATAAGTTTCCTAAACACGAGAGGGCAAGGGGTCCCGCAGGAGCTGCCACGTTCTTGATGCTGCGTTGTCCAGCTGGGCCTGCCTGAGGGTCCAACGAGGCCGAGTCCAAGGACACAAAGTAGTGGCCAGAGGAGGGCAGCCTGGCTTCGTCCCCGTGATGCACTCTGTACCGTCTGATTACAGCAAGCAAGGAAAACGTTTGGCTTCAATCCTGGCACACCGGACACCCTCCTGTTGCAGGCCATGGCTCACTCCCCTAGAAGCAGATAAGAAGGTGTCAGGATGTTTGTCCCGAGGTGGTATATTTAGCAAGCCCTAAACAGAGGAAAGGGCCTGTGTGTGCCTGTGTGCACCTGTGCATGTCTGTGCCTGTGTGTGCCTGTGTGTGTCCGTGTGTGTTTGTGCCTGTATACACCTGTGTGTGTCCATGCATATGCCTGTGTGTGTGCATCTGTGTGTGTCCATGAATGTTTGTGTCTGTGTGCACCTGTGTGTCCATGCATGTGTCTGTGTGTGTATGCACTTGTGTGCCCCTGTGTGTCCATGCATGCGTGTGTGTGCAACTGTGTGCACCTGTGTGCGCCTGTGTGTGTCCATACATGTGTCTGTGTGTGTGCACCTGTGTGTGTCTGTGCATGTGTCCATGTGTGTGCTCATGCACCTGTCTCTAGGTGAGTTAACCTGCATCTTGGCAGGCTCGCCAATGGCAGGAGGCAAGAGGCCACAGTGACAACCCACAGCTGCCTTTCCCAGAAGGACGGGACCCTCACACTGAGGCCCAAGCTGGGGCCCTGTCCTGGCACCCTTGCTAACACGCTTGAAGTTCGGTTGGGATTTGCTATCGTTGTGAGCTTCATGGAGCAACGCCTCCACCGAGCTCGCACTGCCTGCCCACGGCTTGTGTGCACCGTGGTCCGGCTGTTTCCGTGCTTGGCAGGGCGTGCAGCAACAGGAAGGCTAGCTGGAATTTATCCTGTATCTTCAATCTGACAAAGTCTTAGCTCTGCATCAGACGTCATCTATGTGCCAAGGTGGAGGTTTAGAACGAGCTAATTTTGTCAGATGTCCTTGAAAGTATTTTTTTAATCAGAAAAAAATGTGTTTTTATTAGTTTGCATAACTGAAAACAAACAGGTCAAGAAATTCCCTTGCATTTGCCAGAAACAAAACAAAACTCTAACACCTCTCATTTAATATGGAGTCTGGAAAATGTGTGATTTCTGGAAAACCATCATGTGATAATTTAATAAACATGGAGACTATTTTTAAATTTTTATTGAAGCTCAATAATAACAGCAGGTAAAAGCTACAAGCCTGACACACTTTTACATCCACATTAGGAAAGGGAACTCGAAAATCTGTCAACTGAGCCACTGTTGCCACTTCTGTTTTAAAGGGCAATGATTTCTTTCCATGAGATCCCAAGTCTTGACCTGGGCCAGAATGAGAGTGCAGGATATTTGCTTTTTGTGAGAGATGAATTCGGAGGTAATTGCACTCATGTGTTTCCTTTTCCCTGCCCTTGTTCACATGCGTATATTGGGGGTTCTCTTGTGTACATCCAGAGCGGGGAGTGCTAAGGAGTTTTTGGCAGGGGTCAGAGGGACCAGCACAGGAGGTATAAAGAGGTAAAGAAGCCCGTCCTGATTCTAAACCCATGCTTTATAGTCAAGATGCTTTCTTATTAAGGCAAAATTTGTACTGTAAATAACACATATGCAGAAAACATGCCCACATCCTAACGGGGCAGCACAGTGAATTCTTCAAACAAAAACAGAGTGATCAGGACATTACAGGCACCCAGAAGCCTTCATCCAGCCCCTTCTGGTCACTGGGCCGCCTCCCCTCACAGGTAATCCAGATACCACCAAGGGCCAGCACTGCCTGATGGCGAACTGACATAAACGCCTGAGGCTGGCTCTTTCTGTGGTGTTGGGTGTGGCTGCAGTTCCTTATTTTGATGGCTATGTAGTATGCCATTGCAAGAGCACCCGCCGATATATTTAAGCAGCATGCTAGCAACAAGACAGTTGTTTTCAATCCGGGCAATTACAGAGAGTGTTGCCACAGGTGTTCTTCTCTGCCTCATGGGATGATAAGTCAGCATTTTTGTTGAATTTATACTGTGACCTGGAATCACCGGGTCATGGGTCATAGGCACTTAGCTTGTGTAGATTCTACCAGTTTTCCAAAATGGCTGAGCCAATTCATAAGCCTCGAACCTGGTGGATCTACACGGTCACTTGGCCACGTAACTGTGGTCCATGTGAGTTTCCTGCTGGATGAAATTAGGAGTGTGCCTACTTTGCAGAACCAATTCAATAATTAAACAGACGAGTAGGCCTTTTTCCACCCCCTTGGAACATGGTGGATTTTTATTAGAGCTCTGAGAATAAAGAAATACTTAGAGTATTTCACCGAGTGTAGTGGGGAAAAGCCAGCTCCCTTTCCCACCCCCACATTTGCAGTCAGAGGGGTGGAAGACAGAGGAAACTTTCAAGTTAGGAGCGAAAAAAAAATAAGATGAAGTTTCCAAAGTAGCATTTGCACCTTGCTATGTTCAGGCACGTCGTCCAGCTTGCAGGAGTCTAGCCCTGGTCCCATGTGAGAGAACCTGGGCTCCCTTCCATGGCCCGCAGGCTCCGTCACTGGAACCGCAGCTTCCAGGGAGGGCCGCTCAAGGATGTGACGTGGGTTTGCCACCCTGTCATTCATTCATTCAGTGAATATTTGCCCAGCTGCCGCCATGTGCCAAGTCCTTCTGGGTCCTGGGACTTCGTGATGGGGAAGTCTCTGCCCTCAGGGAGGTCAGGGTCAGGGCAGGTGGGTGCAGAGAGGGGAATCGACTGTCACAACATGGCGTGCTGCTTGCAGTTCAAGGTCCGTCTCCCCAGGCACTCCTTGGTACGTGGGGTCTACCTCCAACTGCCTGCCTGGGATGGAGCAGAACCTGGAGGCACAAAGATCTCAAAGCGGAGAAGCCTTCCAGGTAGAGGAGCATGAAGGCGGGGCTTGGGCTATTTCCAGCAGACATCATTTAGCATTATTCTTAAAAAGGGAGAAATAGCTCCAAATGCCACTGAATTCTCCCTCACTAGGTATAATTGCCATTCTCAGGACACTTTCCAGCAAGCCCTCAGCTCACCTGTATCTTTCATCCCAAAATGAGGTGGAGCAGAGGATGCTCGAGGATGCCGGGACAGAGACATCGTCAGGTATCGGGGCAGAGGCAAGAGTGGGGTCAGAGGTCAGCTTCGGGTCAGGCCCCAGTGTTGACTCCATCATGCTCTGGCACCCCAGCCCTCTGCACCCAGAGCTGCCTGGGTTAGTCCTGGCCCGGCGTAGTCCTGGCTGGTGGACAGCGGGTTTGAGCTCTGGGTGCTGAGGCACAAAGGCTGTGGAGATGCAGACTACCCCAACAGCTACCTAATATCCTGCAGGCCCACAGAATTGTCCTCCATGGCTGCATGGAGCCGAGAGGGTCACAGAGGCAGGAGTAGGTTTCTGTGTTTTACACTCTGCTTCCTGCATTTTACACTCTGCTTCCTGCACATGCAGAGGTGAGCTGTGACCACAGCTCTCGGGGAAGAAGAGGTTGTACCAGAATATGGGGGTCTGTGCAGTGCTGGCAGGGGAAGGCCCCAGGGCCCAGGAGGTAGGGTTTACTGTTTTAGGGCTGATGCACTCCCACTGGGGGAAAGCACAGAAATTCTCTAAACCCCACTGTGCAGGGAAGGCCACAGAAAGCACCTGCTCCCCAGAGACAGTGAATTCTCCAAGTCAACAAGGATTCATGCTTGAAAAGTAGGCACTTTCCCTAGGGCACGTGAACTCAGCTTCATGTCGTCAGCACAGTAAGTTCAACTCCAGCACATCACATGTAGCTGCAAAAAGGCTAGCTTGATTTTATCTACTGGTTTGAAGATTAGACTTGACATTTAAGGAAAGGGTGAAAATTACATGCTCGTTCCTGCCGCCTTTGGGTGGCAGATTTAGTGCCTGTATTCCACAACAAATTAAGAGATTTTCTCAAAAAACTATTTGTAAATGAATAAAAATCTAATGAATATATTATTGGTGGCTGGAAGTAAATTGCAAAACATTGTAAATAGAAGAATTTCATACATGTAATGTGAATGTGGCACATGTACACATGTGCGCACTCACACACATGCACACAGGCATGCTGACCCTACGGGAAAAATTGTGGACAAAGCTTTCCAGATGGAAAAAAAAAGATTAGTGTTTTCTCTTTTTAATCACAGCACTACAAGAAGGGTACCTCCTTCACACCTCACCCAAGTTTTAAAATACATTCTCTACTTTACTTTTGACTTCAGTTTTGAAATTATAAATGATTTTACCAAAAGTGAGTGAGTCTCTTCAGAGAAATTCTTTCTTCAATCAGCTTTGATTCACCTTCTTTTATATTCTAAAAAAGAACAAAAATCTAAAACTCAAGAGCTGGCACTGTCCTTCCAATCGCCTGAGGTATTTCACGGGGTATTTTCTGCTTCTCAGCGAGAGCATGCATTGACACAGGCTGGGTCCAGGCAGTCACAGCCAGGACTCGGGGAAGACTGAGCCTGCCGATGCCCTAAGGACAGCATTGCTCTCCATGGGATTCGTGGGAAGCCCCTGTGCCTGCCTGTCAGTCACCATTCCCATGTTTAATATGATGTTATATCATTTAATATGATGTTTTATTGTAATTTATCATTTTCATGTACGATATACAAAAGGGCAAAAGGGTTGCTTTCCATTCTCATTTTTAGCTCTAGAAGTTGTATGGAAAGGAAAAGCAGGATTGGCTAATGAGGGAAACTTGTCGGCTCCAGGTTCTCAGAAAGCAGTTGACTGAAATTCCACCAGCCGTCTTCATTACGAAGCGGCCTCAGTGGTGATGTGTGCTCCTGTCCAAGTCTTTGTGAGTCGCTGACCCTTTGGGGCATGGTGTCTGAACTGCTCCATGCACATCCACCTTTATTTCCTATGTCATCTGTTCTTTTTCTGATCCTCTGTACGTACACACATGCACACACACGCACACACGTGCACAGGCACACATGCACACGTGCGCACACACATCCACATGCGCACATGCACACGTGTTCTAATCACAGCTGAAATGAGCCCCAAGTTCTCAACCAGTGATTACATTTTTAAAAATATTCAGAAGATTAAATATTCAGCCCCAAAACTTGAGAAATGTAGGAGAACATCTCTCTTTTCGATAATTCTCCCAAATATCATGCTGCAGTTGGCCATGTTAAAAAAAAAATAGAAAATCCTGGCATTTATGAGGGCACACACCCCTAAAGAACAGAAAAAATGCTCAATGCCTGTTAAACCAATGAGCCAATTTACTATACATGTTTTTGCTCTTAAAAAATTAATTAAAAATAAATTATGTCATAGATTTATGTTATATGTTATACTAGTATATATTTTGTACTTTGCGTGTTATATGTAACAAGATATATAGTTATGTTAAATCATAAATCATAAATATATTTATAACTATAGAATATACATTTGTTATTACATATTATAACTTAGTGTAAGCATAAAAATCACAATTTAATGAGTGGAAATGATAGTGCCTTGATCACATAGATTAGAAGGAGGTTTCTCGTAGCATCGTTCTTGATTCCCCTTCAACATGTGTATTATACCCATCAAGAAAGAGATACTTAAACGCAGTCAATGCTCCAGCAAATTCTGAAGTGTAAGCGGCATCTCAGGTGAGAGTCTGTGTGGTCAACTTATTCAATTTAGTTTAAACTTATGCTTAACTAGTTTAAGGCAATAGCCCATTACTGCTCACATCTAATTTCACATTGGCCCCCTGGCTGGAACAGAATCCAAACGAAAGAAATGAATCTAGACGTCTGAAGTCTTCACTCTCTTGGTGAGTTACCGATCTGCAAAACAGATCTGAAGAAGAACTTGCTCCTTATCTTCCAAACCTTGATTTTTCACATCTGCACGCAGACCTACCAGATCTATGAGCTCTCGGTTGCGGGACAAAAGGCATGTAAGTGACCTAGGGAGATATTTATGGTCAGCTGCAGAGAACCAAGACAGGTACACTGCCTACTGGACGCTGATCTGTTTGTGGAATTAGCCGAGAATGAACTGAAACAGGGCTGTTGGCCTCTGTCTGCAATAACCTTTATGTCCAAATAAGGAGTAAAAAAAACATGTGACTAGCAAAATTGGTGTGCACCTGGTTTTACTTACACAGTAGCCCAAATGGACCTGAAAAACCCAAAGCACAGCCCTATTGCCACTACATTCAATTTGGCAGTCTTCTGGTTATCCATATTTTTGCAGTTACTTCAACTAATAAAGAAAAAAGTTGCTTCTCCACCGATACTGGTCTATTCAGAGCGTACCTTGATCTAGAAATCTGTGCAGAATAGCATCTCTGCTTCAGGAACAATGAAGGGACATAACTGTACCTCTTCTCTTAGATTCCCTCTGCATAAGATCCAGTTGCCAATTAAGAAATCCACATTGAGCCAGGCGCGGTGGCTCACGCCTGTAATCCCAGCACTTTGGGGGCTGAGGCGGGTGGATCACAAGGTCAGGAGATAGAGACCATCCTGGCTAACATGGTGAAACCCCGTCTCTACAAAAAATACAAAAATTAGTTGGGCGTTTGGCACGTGCCTGTAGTCCCAGCTACTCAGGAGACTGAGGTGGAACAATCGCTTGAACCCAGGAGGCGGAGGTTGCAGTGAGCAGAGACTGCGTCACTGTGCTCCAGCCTGGCGAAAGAGCAAGGCTCCGTCTCAAAAAAAAAAAAAAAGAAATCTACATTGAGAAATTAGGGAAATGCCACGAGTGTTTAAAACCATGACACATCACATGTTTTCAGGTTATTTCTTGCTCCTCCAAGTCTAAAAGAAGTAAAGACTCCTTCAAGGACCTAGTGCCAGCCCAAGGCTACCTGTTCCGTGAAGAATTTGTCCGGGTGGGAGCTACATGCTGTGGAGATTTCAGGCACTAAAGCAAGACGAGGGAATTGATGTGAAGTCTGACCCTGGAATAGCTCATTTGAGTCAGTAAATGAACTGTTGATCCACATGAAGTTAAAAACAATTCTGCAGGAATGAAAACACGGTCATTTGAGAAGCAATCAGTGGATTTCAGGCTGACCAGTCAGTGGTGAAAACAAGTGACTGGATGAACCGCTGGTGGGTTCACTACCACAGTCCTCGTTCAGGGCATGCCACAGTCTGTGGAGACCAATTGGTTTGCTCATTTCCAATAAATGCGCCTTTTCTCACACGATAAAGCTAAGTCACTCATTCATTCATTTAAAAAAAATTAGTAAAACTTTGAATAACCAGCACAAAATGTAAGCTCTGCCATCGATGGTTGGAATGAGAGAAATGTAAAGAAATTCTGAATGGTTCTGATGCGAAGAGACTTGAAACTTAATTAAAAATATAAAAAGAAAAATTCAGAATAGCAGCAAATTAAAAATATCTATCTTGTTGAGCATTTTCCCCTCTCTAAGCACGGAACTTAATCTTTTTCATTGATCTCTCCCTCATGCCTAGAACAGTGCTGTGTATGTAGTAAGTGCTTAATAACTATTTGTTGAATACATGGATAAACAAACACCTGTACTCAAAATAAGCACAGGACTAGAGAATGTTGAGGAAGTAAAAATCTGAGCCCACAATCTTATGCACAGGACACAATTAACAGACATTTTTAGCACCCTCCTTGCTCTCTCTTCTGAACCTCGGGGTGCAGAAGACTGGACTTTGTCAATGCAAGGAAACTTTTCCTGATTTCCTGGTTTCATCTTCCTTCATCTCTCAGGTGTGCCAGGAGTCCTTTAAGAGTGGACCTAAGTTTCTGACTCTGAGAAGATGGATGCACTTTTCGAGGTGGAGTGTTCTCTTCCTGGTGCTCACCTGTTCTGGCGGCCCCTGCGGTACTTCCTTCCCGTCCTCTGGCCTCCGATGAGGTGAGCATGCTCCCGTTGTCTGGGCTTTGGCTTTGAGGGCACATGGGGAATGTGCCTTGGTGCCCCTCGCACACCCCCACAACCCCATGCACATTACTCTGCCTGGGTGTGCGAGGCAGTTGTCTCAACAGGGCGTGGGGAACTCTGAGACGCTGGTGGCAAGTGGGAGGTGCAGAGGTTCTCTTATTCTTGGGAGCCCCAAACTCTTCTTCAGTCTCCATCACAACCCCTTTCCCTGCAGACCTTGGCCCAGGGAGCTGGAACACAGGCCCCTTCCTCATCAGGAACATCCTAGATTCCCTTAGGATTCTATCTTTCAATTTTTTAGGATTTGTGCCCTAGGAGAGATCCTTAGCATCTTCTATTCTTCACAAGCTATGTGTGTCCCTATGTTTTATTGCAAGAAAAAGCCCTTTCTTTCAAAACTCAACTTTTGCCTTGAGTTTCATAAACCTGTCTGGGCTGCAAGAACCCAGCCTTGACTTCTCTGTGTGTTCCTGTTTTGTGCCTTCTCACTGAGGCAGGCAACAGAGACGTCCCACCCTGCCCCGAGGAGTCTACCAGGGGAGCCCAGGGGAGAAAAGATACCCCCGATTAATTTCCTCGAAACAATGCCTGATCAGAGGTTAAGCCAGGTTGTCACAATGTGGCCAGTAACTCATGACTGGGGACACTTCTAGAAAAATGTGTCTTGAACTGGGTCTATTAACAAGGAAACAAAGTGTGCTGGGCACACAGTTGGTCCCCAAAGTGTGGTTAGAGGGAGAGGAAGAGTGTATGCATGCGAGTGTGTATGTGCATATGTGTGTGGCATCTGCGTATGTCCATGGTGGTGGGCCCTGCAGGAGCAAGACTGAGATTATACAAAGGAGAGGAGCTGGTTCCTGCAGAATGAGGATAGTGAGTTACAGAAAACATGGTTGGTTGATGATGATGATGATGTTTAAATTAGTCCCTGCAATAATCAGTTTTGTCTGCTGAATCACTTGTGGTACCCAGTAATTCAATCAAACACTAATCTAGGTGTTGCTGTGTAGGCGTTTTATAGATGACTTTTAGTAAGTCATCCTTGATTATCTGTGTGGGCCTCATTTAAGCACGTGAGAGACCTTAATGACAGAGCTGAGGTTTCTGTGAAGAAGACAACTTTCCACCTGTGGACAGTGGCATCAGCTCTTGCCACTTTTCAGCCAATTGCTCTATGGATTTCAGACTTCCCTTGCCATGCTCCACAATGGAATGAATGAGCTGATTCTTTGCAATCAATATCTCTATCTTCATCTCTCTCTGTCCCTGTCTGTATCTCTGTCTCTGTATCTGTCTCTGTCTCTATCTCATCTCCATCATCACCTCGATCTCTGCAGCTACATCTATATCTATATACTTCCTGCTGGTCGTATATAGTAGTATATAGGTTTCTCTGTTGAAACCAAAACTCATGCAGATTTTCATATGGAGAGTGGTTCTAGTGGTTCTAGGGGGATAGAATCTTAAGGATGAGTTTTCTGAGTTTTCTTAACTGGTTCTGGGGTTTCCAAAATTGGCTCTTTATTCTGGTTTCATTTAAAGGCATTAATGATTCTATTTCTGGTAGTGAAAAGATCACTTTTAGTTATGGTGTAATGTTGAAATAGAGATATTCAAAATATCACCATTGAATACTTGTAAACAAGTGCTTCTAAGAGGCAATGTTATGATTGGTTGTGTATAGCAAACCTTAGAACATTTTAGTTAAACTGAGAGGTATGATAAGGTTGGCTGCTTGCTCTAAACTATGCTGGAAACAATGGAGAATGACAGTAATGAGCTCAGATCTGCACAGATGACCTGAAAGTTTCTACATCTGCCCTGGAAGAAATTTTTATCTCTTGTAGCAATAGCTGCTGAGGTTTCTAAGAATATAACTCAGAGGCTCACTGTGAGGTGCTGAAATATAACCCAATTTGAATTCTCAACCAGGAAGGGTGTCTAGTGTCAGAGTGAGAGTGTTAACTAGGAAGAAACGAGGTCATAAAAGTGGAATGAGGATATATGAGAAGATTCTGATGAAGCTAGAGACATTGAACTTCTAAATTCTGATGAATCTTCTTTGCCAGTAAAAACAACGGTTCCACTCCGGTCTGCGGAGATTAACCCCGCTTTCCACAAGGAAACTTTAATGGCCTTCCCTGAGGCCATTGCCTTGCTTAATCTTCCTCATTCTTTTTAGCATCTGTACCTACCACACCTCTTTGTTTATAGACCAATAACTTGACTAAGGTCTCAGCAGGCTCCAAAGTGTAAGGTTAGGGTACAAAATGTGACCACCTCAAAAATGGCATGTTTTTCTCTCATTTATACAGACACCCAGAGATAAAGACAAGAAGTTCAGGAGACAGTGTGACCAGAGAGCCGGAGATTGGAATGATCCAGCCCCAAGCCAAGGAATGCCTGCAGCCACTAGGAACTGGGAGAGATGAGGAAGGAGCCTCTGAGTGAGTGTGACCCTGACAACACCTTGATTTTGGACTTCTGACTTCCAGGACTGTGAGATAATACGTGTCTGTTACATTATACCTCCCAGTTTGTGGCAGTTTGTAACAGCAGCCCATGGAGGAGGCCAGAACAGTCTCATCCAGCCTCAACGACTAATCACACAGGCCTGTCCAGGCACCTTGGTTCTAGTGTCTGGAGACACTCAATCAGCCCCCTGTAAATTTCCGACCAGTGATTTGGTCCCAGCCAGTGCATTTGTGTTGCAGGAAGCCATTCCAGGGTCAGGAGACCTGTGTTCTCAGTGTGCCATATAGGCAGCCTTCTGGTCATAAACAAGATGTTCAGCTTCTCTCACCTACAAAATGAAGGCAAAGATACTTATGCCCCAAGGGAGCTAAATATGTACGTCTGAAGCACCTGGTTGGGCACTGGGTCTGCAGAAAAGAATGCATTTGGCCACTGCTCCACCCTCTGCGGAGCCCACTAAGTCCTTGCTAAAGCCAAGGTCACAGGATCTTATCATAGGTCTGATACCACTCCCCTATTGCCTTTACCTACTAAACTCACTTTTATTTTTAACTATGCCCTGGCTTAGATAATTAAATTTCTCTCTTCAATTTGGGTAAAGAAATGTTTGTGAAAACTCTTCTAAAAGGGCAAGGCTTCATGAGGGCTGATGGTCCCTATTTACATGACTGTGCTACACCCACCTCACCTGTTGTTTTGACTTAAGGCTTAATGGCAGAACAATTTGAACTCGAATTTCAGTTAATAGCTTATTAAGAATACAGATGCGGATTCGATCCAAGATGGCCGATTAGGAACAGCTCAGGATTGCAGCTCCCAGTGAAAGCGCAGAGGGTGAGTGGACGCCGCATTTCCAGACGGATTTTTATTGCCCACAGACTAGGAGATTCCCAGGCGGAGGAGCC
>CAUYLG010023209.1:0-38304 GCA_963573385.1 Cacajao melanocephalus
CTCCCTCTCTCCCTCCCTCCCTCCCTCTCTTTCTCTCTTTCCTGGTGTTTCCAACTTTGTTTTCAGCCAATGCAGAAGATGTCTATTTTGTGTTGCATGGCCCAGAAGGGAACTGCCAAGTTCAGAAAATGTTAGGTCACCTTGATGCTCCTGGTCGACATTTGGCACTGGATGCGGGGAGCAGGAAGGGGAGGAAAAGGACGAGGAGAAGAATCTAGGAAGGATTCGTACTTTCCTACTTTTCTTCTTTTCTCTTCTCTTTTAGCCTGCTCCAGGCCATAGGGAAGGGAAAGGCAAGTAGTGGGGTTTGATGGGGCCCTGGGTGGAATGGGTTGGACAGGGGGCCAGACGGGGAGCTGTGTGTCTCAGGGCCGCCCTGCTCCTGACAACACTGCTCCCCAACACACACACACCACACACACACCACACACTACACATACCACACTATACCACACCACACTATACCAACCACACCACACACCACACACACACACCATATATCACACACCACACACACACCCACACACCACACTATACCACACCACACTATAACAACCACACTACACACACACACACCATATATCACACACCACACACACACACATCACACAGCACACTATACCACACCACACTATAACAACCATGCCACACACACACACTCCATATAACAAAAATCACACCACACACACACAACACACACTACACACACCACACTATACCACACCACATAACAACCACACCACACACACACACCATATATCACACAACACACACACCACACCACACCCACACACCACACTATACCACACCCCACTATACCACACCACACCACACATACACCATATATCACACACCACACACACCACACCACAACCGCACACCACACACTACACATACACACCACACCACACTATACCACAACACACCACACATACACACACCATATATCACACACCACACACACCACACCTGCACACCGCACACTACACATAACACCACACTATACCACACCACACCACACATACACCTACCATATATCACATACCACACACACCACACCCACACACCACACACTACACATACACACCACACACACCACAACACACACCACACACTTTACATACACACCACACACACACCGCACAGTACACATACACACCACACACACCACACCACACGCACACACCACACATTACACATACACACCACACCCACCACACCACACCCACACACCACACACTACACATACACACTACACACACCACACCACACCCACACACACCACACACTATACAAACACACTGCAGACACACCACACCCACACACCACACATTACACATACCACACACACCACACCACACAACACCACAAACTACACATACACACTACACACACCACATCACACACACACCACACTACAACACACACTGCACATACCACATACGCCACACCATACAGCACACACTACACATACACACTACACACACCACAGCACACACACACCACACCACACACACCACACCACACACTACATATACACACTACACACATCACACCACATTATACCACACCACACCCACACACCACACACTACACATACACCACACACACCACACTACACACACACTACCAACACCACACTCACTACACAACACCCCACCACACACTACACATACACACTACACATACACACCACGCACACACTATACCACACTGTACATCACACCCACACACCAGACACTACACATACATACCACACCACACACATACACCACACACTACACATACCACCCACACAACACCACACATATACAACACACTACACACATCACACACACACACACCACACCACACACACCACACCACACACACAGACCACACACTGCACATACACACCATACTACCTACATACATCACACTATACTATACCACATACACACACCACACACATACACCCCCCCACACTACACATACACACCACATCACACACATATGCCACACACACATCATACTCCACACCCTCCCCACACCATGTACACACACCCCACACCCCACATCCCACACCCTAAACCTTGCAGGGCTGTGTTCAGAGCTCCTCAGGGAGCAGAAGCACCTGAGGAACAGCCTGAACCAGCATTTCCCAGGGTTCGCAGCTCCAGTTCCTTGCCTGGCAAATTCAGTGAATCCCAGTCTGGCGTTTGCCGGTGTCACAGTTTGCCACGGCCACGGTGACAAAGCACCATGAGCCACGCTGCACCTACAGAGATGTCCTCCCTCACAGTTCCGGAAGTCACGTGTCCCAGATGGAGGTGGTGGCAAGGCGGGTTCCTCTGAGGCTGTGAGGGAGGCGCTGTCCCAGGCCCTCCCTGGCTTCTGCTGGGGGTGCCGGCCATCCTGGGCGTTCCTTGGCTTCTAGAACATCGCCCAGATCTCTCTTCACCTTCGCCTGGGGTGCTCTCCCCCTGTGTGTCTGTGTCCACATTTCCCCTTTTTATAAGGACACCAGTCAGACTGCATTGGGGGTGCACCCGGCTCCTACACCATCTCTTCTTGACTGTATCTGCAACACCCCTATTTCTACAGACGCCACCTTTTGAGGAACTGAGGGGTTAGAACTTCAAAAGATCAATTTGGGTGGTGGGAGCCGCAATTCACCCCATTGCAGCAGGTGTACATGTTCCCGATTCTGGGGCTCCCTGCCTTCTGGGGCTTTCCACTCTGAGGTCAAGATGCCCGGGATGTCGAGCAGGTCAGGCGTTGAGGATGAGGAGGAGTGCACAAGTAAACAGAGGCTTGTCCCTGGGCCCTCAGGACAGAACTGCTCTCAATAAATCTTGACAATTGCCCGGGGCCATTCAGAGCTGCCAAAGCATCTTCCTGCTTATTAACCATGCCAGCCTCACAAATAGCAACCTTGAGAGAAAGGTCTGGAGAGAATTTTTATCCCCATATCCAAAATGATGGAGTAACTTGTGCAAAAATCACCCTGTTAGTTGGAGTTGGAACTTGGGTCCCCAGGCTTTGTGCGTGGCCTCTGAGGAGGTAGAGCCAGTGATATGGGGGAGGGGTGCTCACGAAGGTTCACCTGCGGGAGGGTCTGGGAAGGAATCGTGAACATGGCCACACCTGAGGAGGGCCTTGATTAAAATTGGAGGGAGAAGGGAGCTTTTTGGTTGCAGGTGACAGGTGCTAAGAGCCACCAACTCAAAGTGTCCCTGAGTTTGGGGTGCTCTGAAGTGGGATGGTCCTCACGTAGAATGGGAGGATTTGGTTTTTACCTGATCTCTGTCATCCGCTGATACCTTCATCTCATCCATTACCCTCAGCCACACCCCAGCTACTAATTAGTTAATTAATTAATTTTTTATTGAGACACGATCTCGCTCTGTCATCCAGGCTGGAGTGCAGTGGTGTGACTACGGCTTACTGTAACCTCTGCCTCCCGAGTTCAAGTGATTCTCCCACTTCAATCTCCTGAGTAGCTGGCACTATAGGCACGCGCCACCATGCCTGGCTAATGTTTGTAGAGACAGGGTTTTGCCATGTTGCTCAGGCTGGTCTCAAGCTCCTGAGCTCAAAAGAACCTCCCACCTTGGCCTCCCAAAGTGCCGCGACTACAGGTGTGAGCCATCGCACCCAGCCCACCTGCTCTATTAGAAAATAGAAAGCTCTTGCTGCTTTCTCTTCACTGGGGCCAACAGAACCTATTCATCTAAACTCTTCTCTCTCAACAAAATTCTCCCCACAGCCTTGGTGTGCAGCAGTTCATGCAAATAAACCCAGAGGATGATACCAAGCTGGACTCTTCATTCTATGTTGAGCTCCTGTCCTCTGCCCATGGCTTAAAGCTTCTCTGGCTCATGGGACTTTTGGGCAGGGTTCCCACCTGTCCACCTCAAGCCTTGGGATGAAAGGGTCCATGGCTCTGGCCTCATGGATCCTTCCCACAGCAAAGCCAGGCCAGCTGTTCTGCGGACACAACCCAGGCCCTCATCCCTTGCCTGCTCCCCAATTCCCATAGGCTAAGATGGTCCTGCAGGACGGGTGGGACTTGGCAGGCAGGACAGGATGGGAGGAAAGCACTGGTCCTCTCTCCAAGGCGTCCCTGTGGTGGCAGCCAGCTTGGGCTTTTGTGCCTCTCCCTGACCGGCTCCCAGTCCCCAGAGTCTGGGTCCCAGTCCCTGGGGAAGCCTGGGAGCCTTGCAAGGGGCTGAAGCAGGCTGTGCACCAAGTGTTGCCTATAAAGCAATGTGCCTTCCACTTCCACAGGCTCTATTTTTCAAATATATGTGATCATGTTGATGAATAAGATACCAACTTAAATGTTTTAGTAACATATCATTTATTGGCCAGGCGCGGTGGCTCACGCCTATAATCCTAGCCCTTTGGGAGGTCAAGGTGGGCAGATCACCTGAGGTCTGGAGTTCGAGACCAGACTGGCCAATATGGTGAAATCCCATCTCTACTAAAAATACAAAAATGAGCTGGGTGTGGTGGTGCCCGCCTGTAATCCCAGCTATTCAGGAGGCTAAGACAGGGGAATTGCTTGAACCCAGGAGGCAGAGGTTGCGGTGAGCCGAGACTGTACCACTGCACTCCAGCCTGGGCAACAGAGCATGACTCTGTCTAAAAACAAAAAACAAAAAACCCCACAACTATATATATATATATCTCCATAGTCTTAACAGAGACTAATATTTAATATAGACTAACATTTACCATATACTAAAATATAATGGGGACAAATGAAATGATTTGACATTACTATGGGCCGAATGGTGTCCCCCCAAAATTTATATGCTAAAGTGGTAACCTCTAGTACCTCAGGTTGTGAATGGATTTGGAGATAGGGACTTTAAAGAGTTAAAATGAGCCTGTTGGTGCGCCCTGACCCAATCAGACTGGTGTCCTTGTAAGAAGAGGAGATTGGGACACACAGAGGCAGCAAAGCACCAGAGGAAACACCCTGTGAAGACACAGAGAGAAGGCGGGGGTCTGCAAGCCAAGGACAGAGGCCTCAGGAGAAACCGCACCTACTGGGCCCTTGATCTTGGACGTCCAGGTTCCAGGACTGCGAGAGAATTTCTGCTGTTTAAGTCACCCAGTCGGCTGGGTGTGGTGGCTCACGCCTGTAATCCCAGCACTCTGGGGGACTGAGACGGGAGGATCACCTGAGATCAGGAGTTTGAGACCATCCTGGCCAACATGGTGAAACCCTGTCTCTACTAAAAATACAAAAATTAGCTGGGTGTGGTGGTGCATACCTGTAATCCCAGCTACTTGGGAGGCTGAGGCAGGAGATTGGCTGGCACCTGGGAGGTGGAGGTTGCAGTGAGCCGAGATCACATCACTGCACTACAGCCTGGGCAACAGAGCAAGACTTTCTCAAAAAAAAAAAAAAAAAAAAAAAAAAAAGTCAGCCAGGCTATATATACTTTGCTGTTAGGGCAGCCGGAGCAGACCAATACAGCCATGAAAAGAGACATCCGACTCGAAAAGGTTGTCTAGTACTGTTCCCTCTTCCGGCCACCTGTGGATGAGGCTGGAGGGGATCGTGCCTGGTCAGCTCCTCTCCGCCCCCAGGGACCCGTGAGATGCACCTGAGGATCGTTGCTCTCAGCGCTGAGATATGTGCCCTTGATTGTTGGATCTATGGAGCTTTTGTTGCAAGTAAGGCTCACAAGGTTACAAGGCAGGTTGCGGACAAGATGGCAGCCGAGGCTGTGGCCCAGGACCACCGCTGACCACCCCCAGGCCACCCTGGACACTGGCGCTACTGGCCCTGCCCCTCAACGTGGCTGTCCCTGCTGCTGGAAGGGCTCCCCGTGGGCCCCCTTCTCACCCCGTCAGCGCCTGCGTTAGAATCCAGGAGGGCACATCTGATTGGCTGGGCCTAGGTCACGTGCTTGAGCCCCAGCAGCAAAGGAGGCTGGAAAAGGCGGGAGTCAAGGGGCTCAGCTTCTGTACCAGGAGGCTCTACGCCCTGCCTCCTACAAGATTCACCCATAAATAGAGGATTCCCTGAAACCAGGCAGGGAGTTCAGGTGCTGGGCAGCCAGGATCATCACAGATGTTCTCTATGTTAGGGTGTGTGTGTATGTACAGGGCAGGACTGGGAAGGAGCGGAGTAGTTAAGAGAATGAGCTTTGGCATCACGCAGATGGGTCTGAGTACCAGCAGTCTCACTTACCGTCTCTCAGTCCTGGCGATATACAGCCTGTCCCAGCCTCAGTTTTCTTGTCAGCAAAGCTGGGTTACTGATGCCTGTCTCACAAAATGGTGTTATTATAGCAGATGTTCTAATTAGAAATATCATGATAGCCATCATAACATGGTGAGGTACATCATAACATGGTGTACCTCAGTCATGAACTCTAAGCCTAACCACGAAGTCTGGTTAGATTGACCTTCTAATTTTTACCTGTCTCTCCAGCACAGATGGTCAAATCAGCTTTTTACGCCTGAGTCCTGATGCAGTCCTCAAAAGGCAGGTGCTTTTAAAAGGATTAACCGAAGCTCTAAGTATAAAGTTGCTTTGTTTTGTCTTTTGAGATGGAGTCTCGCTCTGTCACCAGGCTGGAGTGCAGTGGCACAATCTTGGCTCACTGCAACCTCCGCCTCCCTGGTTTAAGCATTTCTCCTGCCTCCGCCTCCAAGTAGCTGGGACTACAGGCACGTGCCACCACACCCAGCTAATTTTTTGTATTTTTAGTAGAGACGGGGTTTCACCCTGTTAGCCAGGATGGTCTTGATCTCCTGACCTCGTGATCCACCTGCCTCAGCCTCCCAAAGTGCTGGCATTACGGGCATGAGCCACCGCGCACCACCTGGCCAAGTATAAAGTTTTTTTTGCTGTTTTATCCTATGGTGTGGTGACCCTCTGACATTTTATGTATACATAAAACTTATACATATATATAAGACTATATAGTCTTATATAGCAATGACTGGTTGGGTGTATCCAAAGTCCTTTATAGCTCTAAGCATCAGAAAAGTAAATAGAAGGAGAAGGGAATTAAAAGACTAAGACAAAATAAAAGAATTGTCTTTTTCACTGGAATTTGAAGGAGATGGAGTTTGGAAGTGGGTGAGTTGGAGGGGTAGTTCAGCAGCTGGTTTTTCCAGCAAATAGGCCAGTTAGGAGGGGTCACTGGAGTTTATTAACATGAAATCCTTAATGGGTGGGAACTGCGGCACAGAGAGACCTGCAGTGTGTGCTGTGAGTACCCCAGCCAATGCAC
This sequence comes from Cacajao melanocephalus, assembly GCA_963573385.1. NCBI lineage: Eukaryota > Metazoa > Chordata > Mammalia > Primates > Pitheciidae > Cacajao > Cacajao melanocephalus. The sequence goes on from CAUYLG010023209.1 coordinate 7,242, forward strand.
ACGGGACTCCTGCAAACAGGCTCCTTGACCGAAGTGCTTCTGTAAAACTTTCATAAAAAGATATTGATGTTCAGAGTAATCCTGTGTGGATCCAGAAACCATCAAAGAAAGTTTTTCTATTCAGTAGATTTTTACCATGAAGCGCATTTCATTGTGCTCTCATTCTTGGAAACTTAGGGATGGATGAATGATGTAAATTGCAACGCTCTATCGACCACAATGTTGAACAGAGCAGAATACTCTGATCCTCTGTTCTCCTGCCTACTTGAATAGTTACCTAAATCTGATTGTTAAATAGGCCCGTAGTGTTTACAGGACAGACTTTTTTTTTTCTCACATAGAGAAACAAATGAGTACATGAAACATGGTTGATTTCTGGATTGTATCAAATTGGGATAAATTTAACTCCAAACCAGTATATTTGCACCAAAATTCTTGATCAAGACAGAATGAGGCTGGGCATGGTGGCTCACGTTTGTAATCTCAAAGTTTTATATACTGTTTTGGGAGGCTGAGGCAGGTGGATCATTCGAGGTCAGGAGTTCAAGACCAACCTGGCCAACATGGTGAAACTCCGTCTCTGCTAAAAATACAAAAATTAGCCCAGTGTGGTGGCACGTACAGTAGTCCCAGCTACTTGGGAGGCTGAGGCACAGAATTGCTTGAGCCTGGGAGGTGAAGGTTGCAGTGAGCTCAGATTGTGCCACTGCACTCCAGCCTGGGCGACAGTGTGAGACTCTGTCTCAAAAAACAAAAACAAAACCAAATACAAAAAGAAAAAAAAAAAAAAAGAAAGAAAAGAAAAGACAGAATGGTGTGATGAACAGAGATTTACAGAAAGCAACTTTCCCTCTGTGTTCTGCCTTGGTCTTACTACATCAGTAATCCCTTGGATCATCAGATCATATCTGCTTTTGGGCAGAAAGCTCCTGAAATGACTGATTTGCCCAGGCATGGGTTTGTGTGGCCTCTTACTTCTTCTGTCATATTTTAGTTAGTCATGCCCTGGGGACACAGGAGGAGGGGAGCAGATGGAGGACAGTCCTCTGGGAATGGTGAGAGTTGGATAGAGGAGGTGGGTTTTGAAAGATTCATTCATATGGTCAACAAATATCTACTGAGCACCTACAATACGTCAGGCATGGTTCTAGGCACTGGGAATATAACGGAACAGAACGGATACGCCTCCTGCTCTCATGGTAGGTGTGTGGTTTTCAGGTTACTCTGGACCAAAAGGATGAACATTGGGAAAGATGAAGGAGAGAGTGAGGGTTGTGTAGAGGACGGCAGGTGGGCTTGCTTCTTTTATACATTCGTTCAATTAATCCATCATTTATGGCCCACCTTCCATGGGCAGATTTTATGCAAGACACCGGGGATACGGAGATGACCAAGTCTCATCTCTTGCACTTGAGGAGTTCAAAGTCTGGGGCATGGAGGCACAGGCTTTTTAGGACAGGTTATCTGAGGTCTGCTAGAAGAAGGCTCAGAGGAAAAATATGCCAATGCTGCTGGAGAGGATTCGAAAGGCTTCCTAGAAGGAGGGAAAGGATGCTGATTGCCAGCCTTAAGAGACAGTTGAGAGCTTGCCAGGTAGCAGAGAGAGCAGAAGATTCTAGGCAGAGGGAATGAGAAGACATCCATTGGGGGAAGGGGACACTAAAAGAAGGCTGGTAGGCAGGGGAAGGCTGATGATGGAGAGCCTGCATGGGAATCGTGATTTTAATTTAATTTGAGACATGATGGGGGCCACAGCCGGGTTCAGGAAGTAACTCCATGAAAATTACATTTGAGGTCGATGACTTCCGTGTGTTTGTTCAGGATCACGTCCTTAAACAGGGAAAGCTTATTAGCAATCTAATTAAGGCCCTTAACAGGAGGGACGGTAATTTGTTGGGTTTTAGAAGACTTAGCACAATAAATATATTGATTGAGTTTGGGTTTGCCAAGGAATTAAAGAGTCTGCACTTCCCTAATAAAAGTAAAATGAAAATACATTTTGGAAAACTAAGACCGTAATGACGATAATGAATCAGAAGTCCTTTGTCCACAAACCACTGTGGTTGACAATAAGAGGTTAAACATTACCCGAGTTGGTAGAGAAATTATTAATAGCTGTTGCTTTTTAAAAATAGATATTTACTGCCGGTCTCTGGGGAGGAGGGAGAAGCAGAAAGGTGCAGGTGCTGATGGCTTTGAAGGGCATCAGCTGTGTCTCTTCCATTCTCATTTTCTCTTCCCTCATTCCCTTTTCCAAACTGAGAAGCTGGACTCCCTGCCCAGGTGGGCAGAGGGAAGAGGAGGAAGACCTGGGCGATGGCTGGAGAGAAGAACAAGCCAAATCCTTACGTACATCTTGGTATGCTTGCGCTCGTTTTAATTTTTTATACCTTGCAATTTAGTGAACTTGGAGCTCCAAAGCATCTCTTGGATCTTGCCTTGGGGCTCTGGTTCTCAGCACTGGCAGGCAGCAGAAACCCTTAAACAAAAGGTTGAAAACTGCACGTTCCCAGCCCCTTCCTCCCTGCCCCTTCCTGGGTCTTCTGTTGACCGGGATGTGGAGAGGAAGTCCAAACTCTGTAGTTTCTAAAGTTCCACAGGGGGGCTTTGGATGTTTTACCTGGGGTTAAGGTACCGACTTGGAGGCTCACTTGTATTAATCTGTTTTTATGCTGCTGATAAAGACATACCCAAGACTGGGTAATTTCCAAAGAAAAAGAGGTTTAATGGACTCACAGTTCCATGTGGCTGGGGAAGTCTCACAATCATGGCAGAAGGCAAAAGGCACATCTTACATGGCAGCAGACAAGAGAGAATGAGAATGAAGTGAAAGGGGTTTCCTCTTATAAAACCATCAGTTCTCATGAGACTTATTCCCTACCACGAGAACAGTATGGGAGAAACTGCACCCATGATTCAGTTATTTCATGCTGGGTCCCTCTCACAACCTGTGAGAATTATGGGAGCTACAGTTCAAGATAATATTTGGGTGGGGACACAGCCAATACCGTATCACTTGTGTTCTCTCTCTCTCTTTCATTTTTTATCTTTTTGAGACAGAGTCTCTCTGTTGCCCAGGCTGCAGTGCAGTGGCATGAGCATGGCTTACTGCAGCCTTGACCTCCTGGTCACAAGTGATCCTCCTGTCTCAGCCTCCTGAGTGACTGGAACCACAGGGTTGTGCCACCACACAAGGCTAATTTTTCAAATTTTTATTTTGTAGAGATGAGGTCTTGCCTTGTTGGCCAGGCTGGTCTCAAACTCCTGGGCTTAAGCAATCCTTCCACCTTGGCCTCCCAAAGTGCTGGGATCACAGGAGTGAGCCAGCATACCCAGCCTCACTTGTGTCATCTGGAGCCCTATTTTAGATGTAAGTAGCCCTGGGAAGGTGGTGCTGCTCCAAACTTTCCATGGCTGTTTTGCCAGATGTGCAGCAGAACTGGTGTGCCCATCTGGGTAGGGCAATGGGGCACAGGGAGGGCTCAGAAAGAAGATTCTGGAAGGAGTTTGGAGCATGGCAGCACTGGGTGCTTTCGGGGGGCAAAACAGCAGAGGACAAGGTAGATAAAGATCTAGATGGTTGGAGAGGCTTCCAGAAGAGAGGCAATAGGGAGCTGGGTCTTGGCTGTGCAGGCCCACGCCCTTGGACCTCAGGCACACTTATCTCCAGCCTCTCCCCTTCTCTGCTGTGGGTGAGGCATGCCCATCCACTGAGGAAATACCTGGAAAGAAACCATGGCACAACCATCTAACACTGGTACTTTTCCACTCCATATATTGATCTGGAACTCCTGGCACATACTCCTGTGTGATTTCGTGGAACACTGGGCTTCTCTGGAGGAGTCTTTAAGTGTTGGCTGCACCCTGAAACAGTGGCCTGGTGACCCTGCGGAAGTCACCAAAGATGTCTTTTGCTCTGGGTCATCCCCCATCTTCAGCTCCCCTCCCGCTGGTCTTGTGTTGCACATCTTCAGTAATTTGTGATAAGGGGATATGTTTTTATCACCGTGGCCTCAGCCTGCCACCTGCCTCCCGGTTTTCCTTTTGCCTTCAGAAACTAGTTACTTTTACAAAGGAGGGAGGAGCACTCCTCCCTCCAATGCCATCTTAAAGCAAATATGATTTTGGCGCAACAAGCCTGCCTCCTCCAGGTAACAGCTGCTCCCCCGTGCCAGTTTCTATTCTGCCCTCATGTGTTTCCTCCCCCCGTTCCTCTTTGTTTCTCTGCCCTTCCTCCTCTGAGGGCAGCGGGGCAGCCAAACCATATCACTTGTGTTCTCAAACAACATAATTTCTGCAGGATGTCCTCCCACCAGGGGCTGCCTAGTGACCAGCAGAAGATTCCGATCATTTCAGGTCTCCCTTCACGTTTTCCAGCAGCGTTTTAAGGTCTTTGCTGCAAGGCAAAAGCTGGTTTTTCATCCTTCCTCCTCATCCATGTCTTCTGTTTCTGGGGTCAGTCTGGTGTGTAGACAGTTCCATGCATACTCTGTATTAGGGATCCTGAAAGAGACAAAGCTGAAAGGGACTTGTTCTATTTCAAGAAGAGACTTAAACAAGACAGAATTCTCTTTCCTTCTTATGAGACTGAGAATAAGCCGTCTAGCAGCCCTTAGTGTCAGTCTCCCAGGCTCACTCTGCCATATTGCTTTGCCATCTCTAGGGTGCTGCTGCCTTTTACAGGATCCACAATGGCTCACAATCATTTATTGATCCAAGTAGTAGGAAGCCCTTTCAGGGCCTGATTCAGAAGTTGTACACATCACAGCCACTCACATCGCATTGGTTAGCTCTTAGTAACATATCCTTACTTAGAGGCAGGTGAGGCTGGGAAATGTAGTCTTTATGTGGGTGTCTGGGAAACCAGCGAAAATCTCTATTAAGTATTAGAAGACTTAAAAAGATAAACATTTCATGCATGTGTAAGAAAACGGCATTCTCTGATTGTTGAATGCAGAATTCTGTATATGGCCATTAGTTCAAGCTTGTAATTTGTGTGGCTGTTTTGTCTGCCTGACCCATCAATAATAGAGACCTATCAATAATTGAGACCTCTCTTGACGATAGTGGGTTTGTCAATTTCTCCATGTATTTCTATCAGTTTTTTGTTTTATATATTTTGAGATGAATTAGATGCATTCATATTTAGTGATTGTAATGTGGATTTGTCAATTTCCCCATGTATTTCTATCAATTTTTTATTTTATGCATTTTGAGTTTTGTTCATTAGATGCATTCATATTTAGCTTTTCATGTCTTCTTCGAGAACTAACCGTTTTCTCTGCATCCAGTGATCCTCTCTAGCCCTAAGTATTCTTTTTTTTTAAAGTATATTTATCTTATATTGACATATGTTACCTTTCTTCATTCTTTTAATTTCAGCATTTTTATACTTTATATATACCTTTTATAATAGTATGTAGGTAGATTTTGTTTTTTAAATTCAATCTGATGATTTCTTTTAGTTGGCAAATTTAGGCCATTTATATTGTTTTATTTTTATTTTTAAATTTTAATTTAATTCAATTAATTTATTTATTTTAAGATTGCGTCTCACTCCGTCACCCAGGTTGGACTACAGTGGCACAATCTCAGCTCACTGCAACCTCCGCCCCTGGAGTTCAAGCAATTCTCCTGCCTCAGCCTCCTGAGTAGCTGGGGTTACAGGCACGTGCCACCATGCCTAGCTAATTTTTTTTGTATTTTTAATAGAGATGGGGTTTCACCATGTTGCCCAGGCTGGTCTTGAACTCCTGACTTCAGGTTATCCGGCCACCTCAGTCTCCCAAAGTGCTGAGATTATAGGCGTGAGCCACCACTCCTGGCCAGATTTTTAAATGTATTTAAACTTTATTTTTGCCTCTTAATTTAAATTTAAATTAAAAATTAAAAATTGGCCAGTGCAGTGGCTCTTAACTATAACCCCAGCACGTTGGAAGGAAAGATAGAAGGATCACTTGAGCCCAGGAATTTGAAATCAGCCTGGGTCACATAGTGAGACCGCATCTTTACCAAAAATGAAGAAAATTAGCCAGATGTACTGATGTGTGCCTGCAGTTCCAGCTACTTGGGAAGCTGAGCTGGGAGGACTGCTTGAGCCCAGGAGGTAGAGGCTGCAGTGAGCAGCGATTGCACCACTGCACTGCAGCCAAGAGGACAGAATGAGACCTTGTCAAAAAAATTAAAAATTAAAAATTTCTGCTGCTGTTATTTAGAAAATTTTGTATCTATGGCTTCTCTTTAGCAAAACAGCGTTAGCACGCCCTCAGATCTTTGGAGTTCATCCCCTCCCTCATGTTAATATCCACATACAAAAAATTTTCAAGGTACATCATCCCCCTTATTTCACATATTGTTTCGTTTTTCAATTTTTAATTTTTATTTTTAGACAGAGTCTTGCCCTGGTTGCCCAGGCTGGAGTGCAGTGGCTCAATCTTGGCTCACTGCAACCTCCACCTCCTGGGTCCAAGTGATTCTCCTGTCTTAGCCTCCCAAGTAGCTGGGATTACAGGTGCCTGCCACCATGCCCAGCTAGTTTTTGTATATTTAGTAAAGACAGGGTTTTGCCATGTTGTCCAGGTTGATCTTGAACTCCTGACCTCAGGTAATCCACCCACCTCAACTTCCCAAAGTGCTGGGATTACAGGCATGAGTCAATGCCCAGACTCATTTCACATATTTCTTGCAGCTTTTTCTGGATTTTTCTTATTTGAGTATCACTTCTTCCAAAAGTGTTTTTAAATGTGGATTGTAGCATGGCAAACTTCCTCAAGTCTTGTATGCCTGAGAATATTTTTATTATACCCTACATTTGAATGACAATCTTGCCAGAAATGGAATTTTAAGTTTGAAGTACTTTCCTCAGAACTGTATTTATTAATATTTTTTAGAGACAAGGTTTCACTCTGTGTCTCAGTCTGGAGTGCAGTGGCATGATCACGGCCTACTTCAGCCTCGACCTCATGGGCTCAAGCGAGCCTCCCACCGACTTCAGTCTCTCGAGTAGCTGGGACTTGCGGTGCTACTATTCCCAGCTAATTTTTGTATTTTTTGTAGAGACGGAGTTTCACCATGCTGCCCAGGCTGGTCTCGAACTCCTAAGACTAAGTTATCCCCCTGCCTTGGCCTCCCAAAGTGCTGGAATTATAGGCATGTGCCATGGCTCCCAGCCCTTCAGTACTTTAAAGCTCACACTTCATTATCTTTTTGCATTAACTGCTGTGGTTTAAAAGTATGATACTCATTTGGTTATTTTTCCTTTGTAGGTGATATGCTCCTTCTGAGAGTTTTCAAAATTTTCTCTTTGAGTTTGGTATTCGTAAATTAATCAGTTAATTATTTCCATGATTCTCCATGGTATTCTTAAATTTAATTCTAGTGTGGCTAGATGTGGCATTTTCTTCTCTCTCGTTTTGACGTTCTATGCACTCTTTTAATTTAAATATATTCATCTTTAATGCTTGGAAATGTATCTCCATGAATTTTCCATCTATTTTCTTCTCTTCATTTCTGTTTTTTTTTTTCTATTCTGTGACCTATTGCCTGGATGCCAGTAGTTTTACTCTCATTCTCCAAGTCTTTTAACTTTTATATTTTTTACATTTGAACTTTCCCTTGCTGCTTTCTGGAGAATTCCTCAATCTGATTTTCTAATTCACTAATTCATTCTTTAGCTGTATCCATTCAACCATGAAGCCCATTTATTGTGCTCTTTATCCCCATTATGTAATTTCCATACCTTTTATTTTCTCCCTGTTCTTGTTTTATGTTGCTATGTTTGGATGAACAAAGAGAGAGAATGGGCAAGCATGGGAGAAAACCCCAAATAGGATGCCCCCATCTGGTATCACCCACCAACCAACACTTGAGGCTAGAGCTTCCTCTTCAGATCCTCAGGTGGAAGCAGCAACAGGAACAGGCACACACAGTTTATCATCACCAACTCGGGGATTGGGAGGGCAGGGAATGCAGAGGGTATTCAGCCTTCACTTGTGTTCTATAAGGTTTCACTGGAATGGAACTTCTGGGCTGCCCTGATTTTATTCTTGTGTCAGCAGTCTGGGCCACTAATGCCAATTTCTAAAGGCCGAGAAAAGATAGTGATTGTCCCAAGGCAGTGATGGAGAAGAGTGGAACTCAAGTTGCTTTTTCTACTGTATCCTCCTAGAGCAGCACCAGCTGCCCTGTCCCAGGCTGCAACCCTTACCACTCCTACCACCACACACACACAGCAGTTTTTCTTTCAGTGTTCTCACAGTTTTTTCTTTAGTTTCTTTCTAAACTAAAGAATTAGTCAGGCTTCTCCAGAGAAACAGAACAAATAGAATGTGTATATATTTATAGAAAGGGATTTATTACATGGAATTGGCTCATGAGATTATGGAAGCTGACAAATCCAAAACCTGCAGGGTAAGCTGGCAGCCTGGAGACCCAGGAGAAGCAATGCTTTAGTTCTAGTTCTAGTTCAAAGGCAGTCAGCAGGAGACCCAGGAGGAGCCAGTGTTGCAGATGAAGTCCGAAGGCCACCTGCTGCAGAATCTTCTCTTGCTCAGACAAGGATAGTCTTTTTATTTTTTTTATTCAGACCTTCAGCTATTTGGAGGAGACCCAGCAATATAATGGAGGGCAATCTACCCTAAGTCTATGGATCTAAATGTTAATCTTATTATCTAAAACCAAATGTTAATAATATCCAAAACCAAACTCCCACCCAGAATGGTGTTTGACCAAATATCTGCGCACCCCATGGCCCAATCACATCAACACATAAAATTAACCATTACACCTTCTACTCCAAGTATGGTCTGAGGACCAGCATTGGCCTCACCTGAGAGCTTGTTAGAAATGTAGAATCTTGGGCACTTTTGCCAAGATCCTTGCATTGGAATAAGATGTAAATCTTTTCAATTTATTGCACCAGAGCTTCAGTAAGAACTTTGGATTATGTAAGCAATTCTCTAATGTCCCTTCATAATCAGGGACCTTAAAAAAAAAACAGTGACATAAAACTGCCTAGGCTCATCCCAGACCAATTAAAACCAAATCCCTAGAACAGGGCCAGGCATCTCTTACAGCTTTTTGTTGTTGTTGTTGTTGTTGTTTTGAGAGGAATTTTGCTCTGTCACCCAGGCTGGAGTGCAGTGGAGGATCTCAGCTCACTGCAACCTCTGCCTCCAGGGTTCAAGCGATTCTCCATCCTCAGCCTCCTGAGTAGCTGGGATTACAGGTGTGCATCACCACGCCCGGCTAATTTTTGTATTTTCGGTAGAGACTGTGTTTCATCATGTTGGCCAGGCTGGTCTTGAACTCGTGAAGTCAGGTCATTCACTTGCCTTGGCCTCCCAAAGTGCTGGGATCACAGGTGTGAGCCACTGGGTCTGGCCTCCCAGTTACTATTACTTCTGCCAACACACTCTTCCCCAGCTCTTCATGTAGCTGGCTGCTTCTTGTCACTCATCTCACAGCTTCAATGTCACTGCTTCCAAAGGAAGACCACCCTTCTAAGTGGTGCTAAAATGACTGTGTCCCCCATAACTTATTCTAATATCTTCATAGCAATTATGGCTACTGGAACTCTCTTACATATTGATGTTTTCTCATTTATTCTCTCTCTCCTTGTCCTCACCCCCTACCACTAAGTTGTAAACCGTACAAGTGAGTCTATGTCTCTTAGTGCCACCTTAGTATCTCTGGTGCCTGGAGCTTTGACCTGCAGCAGTGGGAGTGATTGATTATTAGTTGGATGAATCTTGAATTTTTCAGTGCACTTAATCTCATTTCGTTCATTTAACAAAGGATGTTTTTCCTTCGACCAAAATGTGGGTAGCAATCTGGGGTGTCCTCTGGAAAAACTAATTCATGGAGAAATGTTACAAAAACAAGATCCATTTGACGGAAATAGCATGGGACTCAGTCGCACTCTAGTTTGCATTCGTAAGGGTAAATGTGGGGCCCTGGGCTGTGAAATGTTTGCCAATCAGATTTGAAGAACTCATAAAAAGTTCAGAATCAGCTTCTGGTCCTGCCCCCTGCTCTGCATTCCTCTTGGGTTCCCAGTGGTGAGCTGGCAAGAAGCAGTAGCTGAGGGCATGGGCAGAATGTGCTGGTCCTGGATCTCTGCCTTGCCCCCACATCCTAACACCTCTGGGAAGATAGAAGCTCACAGCAAGTGGCCCAGGTTTCCACTAAACCCTGGCAAAGTAACCCAGACACGGAATGCCAGGGCTGCCACACAGGGAGGCAAGAGACCGTCAGGGGAGGAGGCTGCTGCTGACAGGGGGTGTAGAAGTGAGCCAGGGGCCCGTAGCAGATTGTGCCAGGGGTGGCTGGGAATGGGCTGTGCCTCCACCCAGCCTCAAGCCATCCTCTGATCTAGCTAGTCAGACTTGACCGCTCTTCCAGGTCTGCATGATTCAACCCAATATAGCTGGCAAGGCGGAGTGGCAATATGATGTTTCTCTTGTGCTAATATCGTAGCTTCACAGCCTGGTGGTCCAGGGCCCCTCCAGGTGGCCTGGGGTGGGTGGAAGGAGGGGCAGAGGTTGGCATCCAAATTGCTTCAGGCTGAGTCTACTTTCAAAATCTATTTTGCACTGGAGATGTAAATTTCCACTTAAAAATGCAAAGTGAGCATTAACACGGAGGCACGGCAAAGGTTATTTGATCAGAAAAAGATGTGCTGATATTTTTGTGTGTGGTGGGAAAGGAGAGACTATCAAAGGATGGACAAAGGCCACTTCCGTGTGAAGGTGGTTTTTGTGATTTTGGCTTCACCAAAAGGTCCCAGAGATGGAGTGACTTGGATTCTGATTATGAGGGAGTCTGCTGTGTACCATTCTTCTCAGTTGAATTTAATTCATCAAGGAGGAATCGTGTGCCTGCTCTGTGCCAGGCACTGTCAGGTGTTGGGAAGGTAGATCAATTCCCGCACTTTGGGCCCTAGTCCCTGGCAGAGGATGTAAACGAAGCCACTTCTACAGCGTCCTGATGACAGTGGGATATGGTCATCCCTTTCCTAGATAGAACTGGGGATTTGGAGTCTGAAGACCCAGCTGACGTTTCTAGCCCTTCAACTTCCAGCTGTTTGGCTTAAGGTCAATTATTTATTTATGTATTTGAGACAAGGTCTCGCTCTGTTGCCCAGGCTGGAGTGCGGTGGTGTAATCACAGCTCACTGCAGTCTTGAACTCCTGGGCTCAAGTGACCCTCCCATCTCAGCCTCCCATGAAGCTGAGACTACAGCTGCACATCACCAGGCCTGGCTAATGTTTTAATCTGTTATAAAGACAGGAGTCTCTCTATGTTGCCCAGGCTGGTCTCGAACTCCTGAGCTCAGACAATCCTCTCACCTCAGCCTCCTGGGTATCTGGGACTAAAGGCATGAAGACTACACCCAGCTGATTTTTTAGTTTTTATTTTTAGTAGAGATGAGGTCTTGCTATGTTGCCCAGGCTGGCCCCAAACTCCTGAGCTCAAGAGATCATCCCACCTTGGGCTCCCAAAGTGCTGGGATTATAGGTGGGAGCCATTGCACCCAGCCTATTTAATTTTTTTAAGCTTTAGTTTTTTTCTAAAATGACATCTGTCATGTCCACTTTGTGTGTTTTTAAAAGTGAGAATACAATGAGATAATTTATCTGAAAGCTTTTTGTGAGCGCCTAAGGAGACTTTTGGTACTACTTAGAACTTGGTTTGGGAGTTTTCAACGGTGATCTCTTACTATCTTCTATAATGTCCTCTTACTATCTTCTATAATGTCATGATGCTACTTGTTATTGAAAGCTGACAAAAGCTATAAATGTGCACTCTTCGTCATAGTAGCCACTAGCCACATGCAGCTGAAATGAGGCTAGCCAGAATTGAGATGTGCTGTGAGTGTGAAATACACTAGATTGTGAATTCAGTAAAAAAAAAGTAAATCTTTTATATTGAATATATTTTTGATATTTTGGGTTAAATTGAATAATATTATTTAGAGTAATTTTTAAATTTTTTTTTTGAGACAGGGTCTTACTCTGTGGCCTAGGTTGAAGTGCAGTGGCGTGATCACGGCTCACGGCAGCCTCAACCTCCTGGGTTCAAGTGATCCTCTCACCTCAGCCTCCTAGGTAGTTGGGACCACAGGTTTGTGCCACCAAACCCAGCTCAGTTTATTTTGTGTGTGTATTTTTTGTAGAGATGGAGTTTCGCCATGTTGTCGAGGCTGGTCTTGAACTCCTGGGCTCAAGCAGTCCTCCCACCTCTGCCTCCCAGAGTGTTGTTTTTACACCGTGCACAGCCTAATTTTGTTAATTTTAAAGTGTGGCTACCAGAGAACTCTAAATTAACTATGTGGCTCATATTACGTATTGATTGAACAGTGCATCTGTAGAGTCTGTCTTTGGAAACTTTATTACATACCCAGGACCCATGAACATTCATACAGTTTCCAGGGGTATGATGGACTGCTTAACATCCCATCTGTGAAACCCTAAAATGACCATTTTAAAGGTTGCTTTTTATTTACATTCCAAATGTCTACAAAGAATGCCCCTGTGAGATTAGATCACTTGAGTGAGAACCATGACTGTGTTTCACAATGCAGGAAACCGGCACTATCCTGAGAGCGGGTGCCTGAAGGGCTGGGCAGTGCTCAGAGTGGGATAGGCAGACCTCCGGGAGAAATGGCTGCAGCATCACTGCAACGGTGGCTAGAATGAGAACAGCCTCAAATTTCACTCATGAAGAGATTTTCAAGTTCCATGTGAACAATGGCACTTCCCCATCTCTGAGTCATTCCCCTTGTGGAAGAAAGAAGATACAACCAAAAGGGAGAGCTGCCATCCTTTCAGGTCCCTTTGTGTTCCCCGTCTCACTGCATTCACCTCTGAAGTATTCTCCTCTGCATTCTCCTGAAGCATTCACCTCTGAAGTATTCTCTATGACTGTTTCATCAACTGAGGAAAGGAGGCTCAGGATGGCTCAGAACCTTGCTAACTGGTTTAGAAGAACTGAGATTCAAACACCTTGCAGTGTAGGTCTGCTTCTGCCACACAACCGCTGCCAGGGGAGGAAGGAGACAGTGAGGAAAGGGGGAAAATGAGCACTCCGGCTTTGTCAGATCTCAGGAGAGGCGGATGCTCGCCAAGCCCCAGCGCCTTATCTTGATTTTGTGAGAAGCAAACTGTGAGGTTTGGTTGCAAGAGATCTTATTAGGAACCAGTTGCAGGGTGTATTAGTCAGGGGTTTCCAGAGAAACAGAACTAATAGGATCTACCTACCTATAATCTCTCTCTCTCTATTGTCTATCTATCTATCTATCTATCTATCTATCTATCTATCATCTATTTATCAACTATCATCTCTCATCTATCAACTATTTATCTACCATCTATTTATTATCTATCTAGCATCTATTTAACTATCATCTATCTATTATTTATTAACTATCAATCTATCATCTGTCATCCATCAACTATTTATCTATCATCTATCTATCTATATCTATCTATCTATCATCTATCTATCTATCTATCTATCTATCTATCTATCAATCAATCAACCAATCAATTGTTGCAATTGGCTCATATGATTATGGAGGCCAAGAAGTCCCACAGTCTGATCTACCATATGAGCTGGAGACCCGTGGTATAATGTAGTCCTGAAAATGGAGGTGGTAGGAGGAGGCTGGTGTAAGTTCCAGACTCTAAAGGCTTGAGAACCAGGAGCTCCAAAGTCCAAGGGCCCAAGAAAAATGAATGCCCCAGTTGAAGAAAAGAAAACAAATTCATGCTTCCTCTGCCATTGGGTTCTACTCAGGCCCTCAACGCATGGAATGAGGCCTGCCCACACTACTGAGGTCTATCTTCTTTGCTCAGCCGACCAATTCATAAGCTAATCTATTCCAGAAACACCCTCATAGACACACCTAGGAATAATCTTTTACCAGCTATCTGGGCATCCCTTAGCCCAGTCAAGTTGATACATTAAAATTAACCATTACACAGGGATTTCCTACAGTTTTGGGGGAGCCATCTTTTCATAACTTCCTTCCAGAGGAAAATTGCTGCTAGATGCTTGACCGAAAAAACAAAACCCCAAACAAACAAAAAGACCAGTCTGTGGAATGTAGACAATTTGGGTTAAATGTGGTTCCCTGCCTAGAGGAGCCAGTGAGATGAGCCATTTTCATCCATCAAAGATGGGCTTGGAATGTGGTCTACCTTTCAACATGGTGCCCCTGAGGGCTTCTGAGCTGGTTGTGATCATCTGATGAAACGCTGTGTTGGCCAACTCATAGAGGAGTTTGCTAGTTGGCCCGGCCCCAAGCAGAAGCAGCAGGTCACTGGCCAAATTCTTCAAGTGGGATGACCAGTGGCTATATAAAGGGCAAACAAACAAGAAAGTCTTTCTTTCTGAGAATGTTTCCACTGCAGTTAGGTTAGAAAATGATCCAGGGAAGATATAAACTAGCCCTTTCATTTAGCAAAATAAAATGCCTATCCGCTTGGTAATCTGTGCAGTGGAAGTCAGAGCCAGAGGCTTGTTTTTAAAGATTTTGTTTAATTCACCACCCCCATACCTCCCCTCCCACTGCCTAGCTGTGACAGAAGAAAGAGGAAAAGGCTGGACAAGAAGAAAGGGGACAGTGGCCTGCAGATGCTGCCACGTGACATGTCCTTGTAGAACAGCTGCTGTGACATTTGTATTAAGTAACCACAGGAAAAAAGGTGAGGTGTTGATGACGGAAAGCATCTTTATTTTCCAGGGTTGGGTTCCAGTTTTAATGAATATGGATGATGCACAAAACATCTCATTTTTCAGAGCTGTGTTTTTTCATTAAACACTGCCACTCTGCATGGGAAAGGAATTGGACATTCTTGACACATTATTCGGCAGGTCTCAATCACAAGCGCTCCAACATTGGCTTTCAGAAACCCATTCCAGATTTGGTTCCGACTGTCAAATCTTGTCCAGAGCACCAAGTCAAAAGGTGCCTCTAAGCCCTGGGCAGAGCACCAGGCTCTGAAAAACACTGGCTGGATCTCTGCAGGGAGCCTGGCTGAGAAAGGCGAGTGATTTGTTCTTCAAATGACCTTTCCCTCCTTGGAAAAGAGCACATGGAATAAAAGTGCAAGAGGTGCTTCAGATGCCCCCCAAGAGTTTAACACAAGCAAAGGTATTTAGGGGCTTCTGTGTATTGACCAATAGAAAACATTTTTTTGGGAGGCTGGGCACAGTGGCTTATGTCTATAATCCCAGCACTTTGGGAGGCTGAGGCAGGCGGATCACCTGAGGTCAGGAGTTTGAGACCAGGTTGGCCAACAGGGTGAAACCCCCTCTGTACTAAAAATACAAAAATTAAGCTGGTGTGATGGTGGGCGCCTATAATCCCTGCTAGTTGGGAGGCTGAGGCGGGGAATTGCTTGATCCCAGCAGACAGAGGTTGCAGTGTGCCGAGATTGAGCCACTGCACTCCAGCCTGGGCAACAGAGCAAGACTCCATCTTAAAAACAAAAACAAACAACTGAACAAACAAAAGGAACATTTTTTCCCTGCCCTAGGATGCCTGCCCTCAATCAGTGAATCCAACTACTGTACAACTGGTGGCACCTGTCCAGTTAAAAATAAAATCTGCTTTAAGTTAAAAATACATGATATTTTAGGGTCAGGGCTGTGTCTTCTCTTGAGTAGTGTGTCACCCAGCATTTCTCAAAGCATGATCTAGTGACCTCCCTACGTCTGAATCAGGGGACCTGTTTCAATTACAAATTCCTGACCAAACCACCAACCAAATATGTGGGAGCTAGAGCCAAGAATTTTCACTGTACCAAGCACCCAGAAAATCCTGATATACCCCAAAGTTTGTGAGCCATTGGATGTAAAAAACCCTTCCTGTGTGTGTGTGTGTGTGTGTGTGTGTGTATTTGTTATTGTTGTTGTTCGTTTGTTTTTGAGACGAAGTCTTGCTCTGTCTCCCAGGCTGGAGTGCAATGGCGCGATCTCAGCTCACTGCAACCTCTGCCTCCTGGGTTCAAGCCATTCTCTTGTCTCAGCCTCCTGAGTAGCTGGGATTACAGGTATGTGCCACCACACCCAGCTAATTTTTGTATTTTTAGTAGAGCTGGGGTTTCACTGTGTTGCCAGGCTGGTCTCCAACTCCTGACCTCAAGTGATCTGCCCACCTCAGCCTCCCAAAGTGCTGGGATTACAGGTGTGATGCACTGTGCCCGGCCCCCTTCATATATTTTTAAAGCCATTAACGCAAATTACGATGGACAGTAAGATTGGTTTCTTTTGCTCACGTCCATATGAGCTTATTTAATTGTGTGTCTGTGGTAGTGAAGGTTTGAACCACAAAAGACAGGGATGGAAAGATGGGGATGACTTTAAGCCTTTGCTTTTGCGGACTGATAATGTGTCTCTCATCCTTTTGCAGTTATGGTTCATTATTTGCCCAAGAACAGTATTTCTAAGAAGTTGTTTCTGTGTATCTTCTGGGGAAGAATTTGTCCTTCAATTACATGTCATTGCAACATGTTGGTAAAAGCAAAAGAAAAACAATAAAATCATTGCTTGAATATCTAATTTCTCTGAAGCCAAACAGTTTTTGAGTGATAAGAAAGCAATTCAGTGGAACTGAACAGGATACCTATGCACTTGTGTATTCACACGCTAATTCATGCACACGTTATCACCTAAGAGAGTCTGAGTTTCCTGGTCCTCCAAGTATGTGCTTTTTAGAATTTACACTGTACACAAATCTAGAATGACATTTGCTGCCTAAAGGACACTGACATTAGACCTACGCAGCAAGAGCTGAATAGAGCTCCGTTCATTTTCTGACAAATTTGGGTGGATCTAAATTGCTAATAGGACAAACTAAACTTCTTAGTTTAAAACTTTATAGTTATCTGGGTAACTTAGGCAAAGTCTATTACATTAGACAGCAATGAAAACAAATGAGCCACCTGCCAAGGAACAAATGGACCTTTAACCAAATATTCCTGAATATTCCAAATATTTAGGAATACTTAGGAATTCAGAATTATTCTGAAATCACTACAAAATGCTTCTGTAAAATCTCCCAAACTGTTCCATCCAGGGACAAGATAAAGTCAACAGAACACTGTGAAGATGCCAGTGCTAAACCAAAGTCACAACATCTTTCTTCTTATGAACAATGGACTCTTTTATCCACAACGGAGTCTCTTTTTAGTCTGTCTGGTAAATCTAGAAACACCAAGGTGACCCCACTGAGACATCATAGTAACCAAAGGAAAGTGTTGCTTCCTGCATTTTGTGACCACAGGGAGCTTAAAAGTGTGTAGCCAAAACTTTTGTTAGTTTTAGAGAAGATACATCTAATGATTTTGCTGTGGTTGTTGGGCCAGAAGTTCATTTAGAGTCCAGCTATGCCTCTAGATCATTCTCCCAGGTCCTCTTACAACTTCCTGGTTCAATCATAGTGGTAGGGTCCACCTTGTTCAACTCCCATATTCCTAAGAAACATTAACTGCTATGACGTGAAATCAGGAAGACAAATGCAAAGTGCTTTCAAAGTGTGTGTGTATGTGTGTGTGTATGTGTGTGTGTGGTAGGAAATGAAAAAAAAAATCAGGTCTTAAGACATTGCAGAGGCTGGGTGCAGTGGCTCATGCCTGTAATCCCAGCACTTCAGGAGGCTGATGTGGGCGGATCACCTGAGGTCAGGAGTTCAAGACCAGTCTGGCCAACATGGTGAAAGCCTGTCTCTACAAAAATACAAAATTGGCTGGGCATGATGGTGGGTGTTTGTAATCCCAGCTACTTGGGAGGCTGAGGTAGGAGAATCGCTTGAATCTGGGAGGCGGAGGTTGCAGTGAGCCGAGATTGTGCCATTGCACTCCAGCCTGAAAGAGCAAGACTCTGTCTCAAAAAAAAAACAACAAACAAACAAACAAAACAAAAGACCTTGCAGAGTTTAACAAGGAAATTGAAATCTACTCTAAGTGTTTTAAAAGAGGGTATTAAAAAAAAAACTATGCCATGTCTTAGGAAAAATGGAGGGTATTTAATTTATTTATTTAGAGATAGGGTTTTGCTCTGTCCCCCAGGCTGGAGTGCAGTGGCACAATCACAGCTCACAGTAGCCTTAAAGTCCTGGTTTCAGGTGCTCCTCCTGCCTCAGCCTCCTGAGTAGCTGGGATTACAGGCATGCACCACCACACATGGCGAATTTTTATTTTATTTTTTGAGGAGGTAGTATCTCACTATGTTGCCCAGCCTGGTCTTGAACTCCTGGGCTCAAGTGATCCTTCCACCTTGGCCTCCCAAAGTGTTGAGGTTACAGGCGTGAGCCACCGCACTGGCCAACAGATGGTATTGATGCAACTGCCCAAGGGGTTCACCTTGTCTGCTGCCTAGACAGAGCTGATTTATCAAGACAGGGGAATTGCAATAGAGAAAAAGTAATTCATGCAGAGCCAGCTGTGCGGGAGACCAGAGTTTTAGTTATTACTCAAATCATGGGATCTGCAGGAGTGGCTGAGACGCCTGGTGAGGTGGAGAGAGAAGGGGCTTCTCCCTTCTTCCTACTCTCAATCTCCTGCCAATACCTTACTTAGCCAAATTCACCTGGAAGCCAGGAAAACAATCTGCATGGATTAGCCCCACTGAACAGCGCAGGGGAAGAAGCGCTGGATCTGACTGGCTCAGTGCTCTGTAAGGAATATGGCAGGACTGACTCCTGGCTGATGAACGTGGGATTCATTGAACTAGGGAACCCTGGCCATCACCTCAAGCACCTACTTTAGGGGATCTTTTCATCTGAACCATTTTCTTGCTTGAGGGTGATGATCCATGACCTTTAAAACACAGATAAATCGCTAGGTGTGGTGGTGCGTGCCTGTGGCCCCAGATACTTGGGAGGCTGAGGTGACAGGATCCCTTGAGCCCAGGAGTTGGAGGTTGCCGTGAGCTGTGATTATGCCATGGCACTCCAGGCTGGGTGACAGAGGAAGACCTTGTCTAAAAAAAAAAAAAAAAAAAGAAGAAAAGAAGAAAAGAAAAAAAAAGAAGAAGAATAGCCTGGGTGCGGTGGCTCACACTTGTAAACCCAGCACTTTGGGAGGCCAAGGTGGGCCGATTACTTGAGGTCAGGAGTTCGAGACTAGCCCGGCCAACAAACCCTGTCTCCAATAAAAACACAAAAATTAGTTGGGCGCGGTGGTGGGTGCCTGTAATCCCAGCTACTCAAGAGGCTGAGGCAGGAGAATCGCTTGAACTCAGGGGACAGAAGTTGCAGTGAGCTGAGATTGTGTCGTTGCACTCCAGACTGGGTGACAGAGTGAAACTCTATCTCAAAAAATAATGATGATGATAATAATAATAATAAATAAATAAAAATTTTAAAAATTAAAAATTGAAAGTTAAGAAAACCGTAGGTAAGTCAGAGGCAGACCTTTATCGGAAACCACCATGCCTGACTACCTGGGGCAGTGCTGTGGTTCTGCAGGCGGTTAGAAATGCAACTGGAAGGTCTTTGACAACTGCTAAGAGGGCCACGCCTTTTGTTAATTCTCCTCTAGGCTGTTCTTGGGAAACTGGGTTGGAGACTCTTCATGAACTCAAATTGGTTCTTCTCACGGAAGAGCCTCTACCTATGGAGAGTTGTACTAGTACTCTTTAGAGGATATATTGACCTCATATAGGCAAGAAAATGTAGTACTTACTATTAGAATAACAATCCATCTATAAAATGCATTCGTTATGGAAACACAGCTCAGGTTGAGAACTGTAAATAGCTTTGTTTTCCATTTTCTCTACTGCCTCCCTTCAATACAGAGAGTAACCAACCTGGAATGTCACTTACTTAATGGCATGATCCGGCCTTTAAAAAAAAATTAAATTTCAAAGCAGTTTTAGATTTACAGAAAAATGGCAAGCATAGTACCGAGAGTTCCCATAGGCCTCACGTCTACTGTTCCCTGTTATTAGCATCTTATGTAAGTAGAATACATTTGTCACAATTAATGAGCCAGATACATTTTCATTAACTAAAGTTCACACTTCATTCGTATTTTCTTCAGGTTTTCCTAATGTCCTACATGTACTGTTTTCTGTTCTAGGATTCCACTGGGGACACCACATTACATTTAATCATGTCTCTTTAGGCTCCTATTGGTTGTGACAGTTTCTCAGATTTCTTGGTCTTTGGTGACCTTGACAGTTCCCAGCAACACTGTCACCTGTTTGTTAGAATGCGATGTTGAGATTTGCCTGATGTTTTTCACTTGATTAGACTGGGGTTATGGAGTTATGGGAAGACCAAAGAGGTGAAGTGTCATTTTTAGTAAATCATGTCAAGGATACATACTACCTACAAGATTCATCACTGTTGATGTTGACCTTGGTCATCTGGCTGAGGTAGTGCTGGTCAGACTTCTCTAGTGCAAAACTCCTCTTCCTCCATCCATTCCACGCTGTGCTCTTTGGAAGGAAGTCTTTTTTTCTTTTTTGAGACAGAGTCTTGCGCTGTCACCCAGGCTGGTGTGTAGTGGTACGATCTCGGCTCACTGCAACCTCTGCCTCCCAGGTTCAAGTGGTTCTCCTGCCTCAGCCTCCTGAGTAGCTAGGATGGTAGGTACCCACCACCACGCCTGGCTAATTTTTGTAATTTTAGTAGAAACAGGGTTTCACCATGTTGTCCAGGCTGGTCTCCAACTCCTGACCTCAGGTGATCCACCGGCTCAGCCTCCCAAGGTGTTGAGATTATAGGTGTGAGCCACCACGCCCAGCCAGAAGGAAGTCATTTTGATTGATGCTTTACTTTCCTGAGGAGCGAATATCTACATGATTTATTTGAAATTCCTCTGTACTGGAGATTTGTCTACTCTTCCCCATTTATTATTTAAATATTTGATCATTTATTCATATTAGTAATGAACTCATGGAGACTTACTTTCTCTTTGGGGCTGTCATTCGATAGCACTTTGTTTTTGCTCAAATGGTTCCTGCTTTGGTCAGTGGGGGTTCTTTCAGTTGGCTTCTTTGTTCCTTTGACACATTCCCTAGCATTGTGGTTTTTTGGTTTACTTGGTTGTTTAGCACATCATTACTTTTTGGCACTACAAAATGCCCCAGGCTATCTCCTGTGCCAGTCTTAGAATCAGCCATTTTTCCAAGAAGCCGTGGATAAACCATTGCTGAAGAATTGTTTCAGAAACCAAGATCTGGATGCTAAATGTGTCCAACGTGGCCACTTTTTTTTTTTTTTGAGACAAGCTGTCTCTCTGTTGCCCAAGCTGGAGTGCAGTGGTGCTATCTTGCCTCACCACAACCTCCACTTCCTTGGCTCAAGCCATTTTCCCACTTCAGCCTCCCGAGTAGCTGGGACCACAGGTGTGTACCACCACACTCAGCTAATTTTTGTATTTTTTTGTACAGACAGGGTTTCTCCATGTTGCTCAGGCTGATCTCAAACTCCTGAGCTTGAGCCATCCTCTTATCTCACCCTCCTGAAGTGCTGGGATTATAGGTGTTAGCCACTGTGCCTGGTGGCAGCCTGGCCACTTTTAATCCATCCATTCATTTACTAAACATACACATTTTCTGGGTCCCGACTTTGGGCAAGACTCTGAGGCAGGCAAGAAAAATGGGGTGCAAGTAACTCAATTACTCTATGGTCAAAGGAGGGTGCTGCCTGCGAGCTATGAATAGAGCTCATAGAGTGTGTAAAGGTGGAAAGAGATTTTGCTCCTGATTCTAGCTTTATCTCCTATCCTCAAGGTCCATATCTTGGTAGCTCTGTTCAGATCTACCCTTCCAGGGTCTATAATATCAGGCTGACCCCAGTTTAGATCCTAGCTCTGCCACTTAGTAGCCATGTGATCTGGAACAAGTGTCTTAACTGCACCGAACCTCAGTTTCCTCATTCTTAATTTGGGGGTGGTGATGCTAAAAGGAACCCCCTCCAGAAGCCCTTAGGAAGATTAAAGGGAAGTCTTGTGGAATGTCCAGCCCAGTGCCTGCACAGCCAGGCACAGCAAATGCTGGTGAACAAAACAGTGACAACAGTCAGTGTTCCTCTTGGGATAAAATCACTTTGGAGTAGCAGCTGATTCCTAGGACAGAGTTGGAGAAGAGGATATAATTAACACAGGTGGTAGAGGCAGAGCCAAGGAAGTAGCTGTGGAACCAGCTGATGCCTGGGGTCCAAGGCAGGTCTGTTCTGCAGATGACATTTCTCTTGAGAAGTAAACCATCAACAATCAGGACCTAGGGGTCACCTGGCATTTGGTGGCACAGTACAAGCTCTAGTATCAGGAGGTATGGCATCGGCTACAAAAAAAAATGCAGTCGGCACAATTTGTGCTCCTCAAAAATGCATTAGTGTAGCTTCTGCCATCAATACCTGCTTGACATTCAGAAGGGGTCCGCATGCTGGAGTACTCAGCCATAGAGCTGCTCCCCCAGAGGGTGACAATATGCTTAACGCAGGGCTTTCTGTTCTGGAAAGAAAACAGGACCTAAACTGAGCTGCTTCAGAGAGGGTTGAGACCTTCTTTAAGGAGCAGGCAAAGCATGAATGTCATGAACTTTCCTACCATGCCAGGTGAGGGGCATCCCTACAGCCCTGAGATACAATGGCTTTTCCACTGGTTTTTCCAGTACCTGAGGGAGGGCATGACTATCCCCATTGGTGTTTTTCCTTTACTTGAGAAGCATCTAGGCCAGTGATTCTCAAGGTGTGGTCCCTGGACCAGCAGCAG
Source organism: Cacajao melanocephalus (assembly GCA_963573385.1). NCBI lineage: Eukaryota > Metazoa > Chordata > Mammalia > Primates > Pitheciidae > Cacajao > Cacajao melanocephalus. The sequence continues at coordinate 29,972 of CAUYLG010023209.1, forward strand.
CAGTGTCACCTGGGAACTTGTTGGAAACACAACTTCTTGGGTTCCATCCCAGATCTACTTAATTAGGAACTCTGGGGCTGGGCATCACTCCTCTTCTCTGCCCACTGCAATCTATGTTTTAATAAACACTCCAGGTGACTAGGATGCCAGCTAAAGTTTAAGAACTTTATTAGTCCGTTTTCATGCTGCTGATAAAGGCATACCGGAGACTGGGTAATTTATAAAGAAAAAGAGGTTTAACGGACTTACAGTTGCACATGGCTGGGGAGGCCTCATAATCATGGTGGAAGGTGAAAGGCACTTCTTACATGGCAGCCGGCAAGAGGGAAACGAGAGCCAAGCAGAAGAGAAAACCCTTTATAAAATCATCAGATCTCATGTGACTTATTATCACAAGAACAGTATGGGGGAACCACCCCATGAATCAATTATCTTCCACCAGGTCCCTCCCACAACATGTGGGAATTATGAGAGCTGCAATTCAAGATGAGATTTGGGTGGAGACACAGCCAAACCATATCAAGAACCATTGATCCAAAGGATGCAGGACTTTCCACAACTTTGCATTGGAATCCTAAAGACCCTTGAAACTCTAAGCACTTTGAGGTAGAGACTGACTTTCTCTTGCACATGCCATTAAGTAGATATGTAGTAAAATAGTTGTTGAATGGAGGCCAAGGCAGGCAGATCACTTGAGGTCAGGAGTTCAAGACCAGCCTGGCCAACATAGTGAAACCCCTACTCTACTAAAGACACAAAAATTAGCCAGGCGTGGTGGCACATGTCTGTAATCCCAGCTACTCAGGAGGCTGAGGCAAAAGAATCGCTTGAACCCAGCAGGCAGAGGTTGCAGTGAGCTGAGATCACGCCACTGCACTCCAGCCTGGACAACAGAGTGAGACTCTGTCTCCAAAAAAATAAATAAATAAATACAGTACTGAAGTGGCTAAAATCCAAAACCCTAATAACACCAAATGCTTGTGACAATGTAGAGTAACTGGAACTCTCATTGACTGCTGCCGGGAATGCAACATGGCAGCATCACTTTGGAAGACAGTTTGGCAGTTTCTTACAAAACTAAACATACTTTTGCCATGTGGTCCAGCAACGATACTCATTGGTACCCAAAGGAGTTGAACATTTGTGCTCACGTTCATAGCAACTTTATTTATAATTGCCAAAATTTAGAAGCAACTAAGATGTCCTTCAATAGGTGAATGAATAAATAAACTGTGGCATATCCAGACAGTGGAACATTATTCAGCAATAAAAAGGAGCTAATGAGCCATGAAAAGACACAGAGAAACTGTACATGCACATTGTTAAGTGAAAGAAGCCCATCTGAAAGGCTACATACTATATAACTCCAAATATAAGACATTCTGGAAAAGGCAAAATGATGGAGACAGTAAAAGGATCAGTGGTTGCCAGTGGTTCAGAGGGAGGGAGGGATGAATAAGTGTGTATTAGTTTGTTCTTATACTGCTATCAGGAAATACCTGAGACTGGGTAATTTATAAAGAAAAGAGGTTTACTTGGCTCATGGTTCAGCAGGCTGTACAGGAAGCATAACACAGACATCTACTTCTGGGGAGACCTCAGGAAGCTTCCAACCATGGGGGAAGATGAAGGGAGAACACGTGTCTCACATGGCAAGAGCAGAAGCAAGAGACAGATGGGGGAGGTGCCACACACTTTTAAATGACCAGTTCTTGTGAGAACTCATTCATTACTTCAAGGACAGTACCAAGAGAATGCTGCTAAACCATTCATGAGAAATCCAACCCCATGATCCAATCACCTCCCACCAGGCCCTGCCTCTAACACTGGGGATTACATTTTGATATTATATTTGGGTGGGGACACAAATCCAAACTATATCGAGGAGAAACACAGAGGATTTTTAGAGGCAGTGAAATTATTCTGCAGGATACTGTGATGGTGGATACATGTCATCAGATATTCTCAAACCTCACAGAATGTACAACACAAAGAGGGAAGCCTAATGTAGACTACAGACTTTAGTTAACAATAGTGTATCAATATTGTCTCATCAATGGAAACAGATGGACCACATAAATGCAAGGTATTAATAATAGGGGAAAATGGTGAGGGCATGTGGGGATACACAGGCACTCTCCGTACTTTCTGTTCAATTTTTCTGCAAACCCAAAATTACTCTAAAAATGTCTATTAAAAAATGGTACTAGGGAAGGTCACAATGACCTCTGATGAGCAATCACTGTTCATGCATTTGAATTACTATCCTAACGAGAAAGCAATTAGAGCCATTCCCAGGTAAACTGTCAGATCTAGGTGTCCTTGACTTTCCCATGGTGTCTTCTTGCCATTAAGCCTTACTACCAACACATTCGGGTTAGCTCCCTGGACACAGGAGCATGCAGATTGAAGAGCATCTTGTTTTATTAGAAGCATAAGGTCTTTCATCTGTTTTCCATGGTAAAGAGGGGTCTTTTTTAGCTCCCAAGCGTAGCAGTGAATTCTGGATAGAATTGTGTCTGGTCTTCTTTCTGAAATTCCAGATACTTAGGGGATTGTCTTGGGACACTGGAAGAAATTTCTTTCTTTCTTTCTTTCTTTTTTTTTAGATGGCATCTCACTCTGTCTCCTAGGATGCAGTGCAGTGGCACAATCTCAGCTCACTGCAGCCTCTGCCTCCTGGTTCAAGTGATTCTCCTACCTCAGCCTCCCAAGCAGCTAGGATTACAGGCACGTGCCACCACACCAAGCTAATTAGTATTTTTAGTAGAGATGGGGTCTCACCATGTTGACCAGGCTGGTCTTGAACTCTTCACCGCAGCTTTATTTATGGTGATCTGCCTGCCTCGGCCTCCCAAAGTGCTAGGATTACAGGCATGAGCCACTGCACCTGGCCTTCTTGTTTTCTTTTTGAGACAGAGTTTCACTTTTGTCACCCAGGATGGAGTGTGGTGCAACTCACTGCAACCTCTGCCTCCCAGGTTCAAGCTATTCTCCTGCCTCAGCCTCCTGAGTAGCTGGGACTACAGGTGTGTGGCACCACATCCAGCTTATTTTTGTATTTTTAGTAGAGACAGGGTTTCACCATGTTGGCCAGGATGGTCTCAATCTCCTGACCTCGTGATCCGCCTGCCTCGGCCTCCAAAAGTGCTAGGATTACAGGCGTGAGCCACTGTATGATGCCTGATAAATTTCAATAACTGGACTGTTCTGCTGGATACTGGATATCCTTGGATATTGCTCCTTGTAGGGGAAATCAGTTGTTCTGAAGAGTTTGGTGTTTACCTTAAGATGATGAGTAGAAGCTTCTCTGTGACAACTGCATTTCACACTTATGAACACATTCCAGTAATATTAATCTCGTGGCTCTTGTAACCTTAAAAAGTCCATATTGCAGCCACATGCGGTGGCTCACATTGTAATCCCAGCACTTTGGGAGGCCAAGGCAGGTGGATCATGAGGTCAGGAGTTCGAGACCAGCCTGACCAACATGGTGAAATCTCATCTCTACCAAAAATACAAAAATTAGCCAGGCATGGTGCTGTGCACCTATAATCCCAGCTACTCAGGAGGCTGAGGGAGAAGAATCGCTTGAACCCGGGAGGCAGGGGTTGCAGTGAGCCAAGAGTGTGCCATTGCACTCTAGCCTGGGCAACAGAATGAGACTCTGTCTCAAAAAAGAAAAAAAAAAAAAAAAAAGAAAGTTCAGATTGCTTCAGCAATGTTGTCAAGGAGGTTGCTAGAAATAAAAGGGAGGGGTGGCAGAACATCAATTTTCTTTAGGGTGGCAATAAACTCAGCTAAGATTGTACATTTCTCAGCTCCCTTGTAGCCAGGGGAGACCTTTGGCAATTCTGGCTAATGAGAAGTAAGCAGATGTTACAGGGTGGGGCTTCCAGGAAAACTCTTTAAAAGAAGACAGAAAAAAAATATTGGGGTCAGGGAATAAATTGGCCTGCACCTTTTATCATCTATTGTCCCATTTCTTTTCCCTGGAATGCTGTTGCAATGCCGGAGGTAGAGTCGCCATTTTGTAGTCATGTGGTGACTGTGAGCACGAAGGCACAAACTAAGCATGGAAGCAGATAGCTAAAAGAAACACCAGTTTTAGACAGTGTTCTGCAGCTGCCATACCAGTTCTGAATGGCTTACCACGGCAGCCCTTTAAACGAGAAAAGCAAAGGCTCCAATTTGTGTAAGTCGATATTTTGGGAGTTTCTGTTACTTTCAGTCAAACCCAATCTAACTGAATCAGAGGTATTTTCAGTCGACACTAGTGTTTGAAAGTATAGACTTTGAGGTCTGACAGACCTACTGATATGCTGTGCTACGTGACTTTGGACATACTGCCTCACATTTCTCAACTTCAGATACTTCATTTGTTAAGTGGAATCAACAACAGCACCGACCACTGGATTGTTTTAAGAATAAGTTGATATATTTTAAGAGTGAATTAGCTCAGTGCCTGACACATACCAACAACTGATTAGATGGTAGAGCGAAATTGAAGTTGCTTTCCAATACAGACAGGGGGTGCACAGTTATGGACAAGAAGTTTTCAAACTAGGGCACAGGCCAGTGCGGTGGCTCACACCTGTAATCCCAGCACTTTGGGAGGCCAAGGCAGGGGGATCACTTGAGGTCAGGAGTTTGAGACCAGCCTGACCAACATGGTGAAACCTCGACTCTGCTAAACGTACAAAAATTAGCTGGATGTGGTGGCGGGACCTGCTATTCCCAGCTACTCAGGAGGCTGAGGCAGGAGAATCGCTTGAACCTGAGAGGCAGAGACTGCAATGAGCTGAGATCATGCCACTGCACTCCAGCCTTGGTGACAGAGTAAGTAAGACCTTGTCTCAAAAAACAAAAACGAAAACAAAAACAAAAAACTAGGGCATGATTTGGCAGCACTGTGTCTTTGACACTTTGAATATGATGCAGCTTCTGGATTTCATTGTCATGTGAAAGATCAGGGTCATCTGATGTTAAGTGGATCTGGCCAGGCCTACTCTCAGACTGGTATTCCCTCTCTCTGCCCCTTTCTAGGGGTCTATGCCTACAGATCATTCTAGGAAAACTATCCCACTCAACATATAGCCCGTTACTGGCTAAGGGGAACTCGATGGTTATGCAGAGAGAATAGGCTGTAATGCATATTCCAAGGACATCCCTTGACTCGGCTGGTTGCACCCAAACTGGACATCCAACCCAAAGAGCCCATTTTGTAGGCTGGCCAGAGGCTGACCAATGGTCCCAGTAGGAAAGTTTCTTACCTCTGAGATGGCTGTTTCAAATGTTCTCATCTCTTCTTAGAACTTCTTCCCTTCCTCATTCTCATCTGATTATATTGCTTCTCATTGATTGTAGTGAGAAAATAGAAGCAATTGGAGGAGAACTGATTTATTCTCCTAGAACTGAATCTCTGCCCCTTGGCTCTGCCTTCTTTCCTGTTCCCAGGGATGAACCAGGTCTGCTCCTTGCAGAGGAGGACACCTCACTAGGGCACTGGAACTGTGTCCTCTTGCCACTCTGGAACATCACTTCTCTCTCTCCTATATCATGACATCCAACTGTACCTTTCTTTTGGGTCATTCTCTATGCAAATGAGCTCTAATCGTTCCATCTTAACAACACAACAACCTTCTCCCTTGAGCCTGAGCCCCTCCTCACTCCCTCCTCACTGCTGTGCTTCCCTCTACGGCCACGCACCTGGCCCGTCCTCGCTGTTCTGAAAGTGCACTCATCAAGGTCACCAGTGACTCCTTTGTTGCCAAACCCAATGGCCAGTTCTCAGTCCTTGGTTTACCCAAACTTCAGCAGCATTTCACCCAAATGGTTACTTCCTTTTTGAAAAATTGTCTCCACTTGCTGTCTCCACTCGCTCTGTTATGGTCTGAGAAACAGACAATAACAAATATTAATACCTCTATAACATAATGTGAGCTCCATTATGTGAGGACTTTATTTTGTTTACAGCTATATTCCTAGCACCTAGAATGGTGCCTGTTACATATAAGGCATGTAGTAGATTTGTTGAGTGGATGAATCTAGATCGGAGGCCAGCAAAGTGCAGCCCACAGGCCAAATCTGGCCCATTTCCTGTTTTGTGTATAAAGTTTTATTGATTGGAACACAGCTATTCTCGCATTTGCAGATTGTCTAAAGCTGCTTTCACACCACATCAGCAGAGTTGAATAACTGTGACAGTGACTGTATGACCTGAAAGGGTAACCATATTTACTATCTGGCCTTTTACAGCAAAAGTTAGCTGACCCCTGATTTACATAACTACTTCAACTTTCACAACATGCTATGTGTGTAAGACCATGACCCCACATGACCAATGAGAGAAAGTTCACATGGAAGAAACACAGCTGCCTCTTTCACAAGGAGCATTCTCAGGATTTGTCCATGGCCAAGGGCTCAGAAGGACTCTCTATGTTGAATAATAAAAGGGTGTGGGGTGAAGATGGAAGCCAAAAAAAAAAAAAGATTAACCCATATTAATAAGAAAAACATTTCTTGTGCAACCATTTTATACCATGCACTTTGCATATATATTTCACTGGATGTGCCTATAATCCAGTGAGGCAGGCACTGTTGTCTCCATTTTGCAGATGAGGAAATGAAAGCACAGGCAAGTTAAATGTTTTGCTGAAGGTCACAGAGCTACACTATATCAGAAAAGGGATAGCTGACGCCAGTACCAGGAATAGACCCTGGGCCAGGGAGCAGCAGTGAAAACCACAAGCACACACAGGGGTGTGATGACGTGCAAGTGCTTTCCCAGTCCGCCCATCCATCTTGGGAAACCAAGACCTGGGAAGACGGACTGACTTGCTCAAGGCCACATGGCCGTGGTAAAGGGCACAGCAGGATTTGATCTCACAATCTAGCTTTAGACTCAGTTCCTCGCTGCCCTCCAGTAATGCATAACAGGTCCTCGATGAAGAGCTGTCAAGCAAATAAATGAATCTGAAGTCAGATCTGCTGAATCCCAGCCAGTGCTTCTGCCTCTACCCCGCAGAGCCCACCCTTCTAAGGTTCAGAGGGCTCAGCAGCATCTGCTTAGAGTAGAGCTGGCAAGGAGGGAGAGTCGTTGTCGTAGAAATTACTAGAACATTCCAAGATTTATTCGTTCTCTGTCTACATTTTTGTCTCTCTTGGGGCAGTGCCCATTTCCCTGGGGAAACTATCATTTCAATAACTGGTGATAACATCTCCCTTTAAACTTGTGAACCACTTGTAGAAATGTATTTCAGAAGGGAACTAAGCCTTCTGGTTTTAGGGCAGTTTCTTCCAAAATCATTCAAGTTGCATTCTTACTCAATCCTGGCTACAGGTTTGAATTGTGCAACAAAATGTATTCCCCAACGTACTACTATACAAATTATGCTCCCATTGGGTGGTGAATTCTTTTTCCCCTGTGAAAACTAATTAACTTTAAAAAATTGGGATTTGATGTATTTCTCCTTCAAAATCAGATAAAGTCATTGTCAATTTTATGTACACTTGGCCACTTCCCAGGAGTAAGACAAGGGTATTCAAGAGAGGAAGCATTCTCTGCTAATGAAGGCATGTTTTTGATTTTCTGGTTTTGGGGTAAAATTAGTGCTATCTTTCTTTCTGTATTAATCAACTCAGTTTGCTGTAACAAGATACTGTAGATCGTGTGGCTAAACCAACAGACATGCATTTTTCATAGTTTTGGAGGCAGGAAGGTGAAGGTGCCAGCTGATTGGCTTCCAAGTAAGGTCTCTCTTCCTGGCTTGCAGATGGCGGCCTTCTTGCTGTGTCCTCACATGGCCTTTCCTTAGTTTGTGCATATAGCAGGGTGGGATGGGAGTCAGGAGTGAGGAAGAGAGAGAGGAACTTTTCTTCCTTGTCTTATAAGGCAACCAATTCTATTGGATTAGGGCCCCATCCTTCCGACCTCGTTTAACCTTAATTATCTCCGAAATGCCCTATCTCCAAATACAATCTCACTGGGGGGTTGAGGCTTCAATATACAAATTTTGAGGAGAATACAATTCAGTCCCTCTCCCGGGACCCTGAGAACCATCCCATGTGACCTGATACTGTGAAAGTTCGCAAGCAAACTTTGCAAATATTGTTCAATCTGGTTTTGAGACCATGATTAACATGCTTCCACGTGAGAAGATCTCAAATTCTATTCTTTTTTTTTTTTTTTGAGATAGAATCTCGCACTATTGCCTAGACTGGAGTGCAATGACATGATCTCAGCTCACTGCAACCTCCACCTCCCGGGTTCAAGCAATTCTCCTGCCTCAGCCTCCCGAATAGCTGGGATTACAGGCGCCTGCCACCATGCC